>JAXGGA010003358.1:0-104175 GCA_038373865.1 Uloborus plumipes | reverse complement strand
TTGAAGGACCTCTTAAAAAGGGTTTTAGGTCGAGCAGAGTTACGTTATGAAGAAATGGCTACTATCCTATGTGATTGTGAAGCATTAATGAATTCTCGACCTCTTACATACCAGTCTGATGACCAACAATTACTCCCTTTATCACCTTCGTCATTCCTGCAAGACATTGAGGAATGGAGCACACCAGATGTTGATGCTGTTGATCACCAGAGCTTAAATAGAAGGATTAAGTACAGACAAAATCTCCAAAAAGACTTGAGGAATCGCTTCAGAAGTGAATACCTAGGACTGCTCATACAGAGGAAAAAACGTAAAGACACCCGTAATATCGCAGTTGGCGATATTGTGCTGATTGGCGCAGACAATGTAAAAAGAATCAACTGGCCACTGGGACGAGTAGCAGAACTTCTCCCTGGGAAGGATGGACATGTTCGGCTTGTTAGGGTGCAAACATCACATTCAAAGTTACTCCGCCCTGTCCAACGTATCTACCCTTTAGAAATTTCCTCTGCCAGTGATTTTCCCACCCCAGCCGAGGACAGTTGCACTGTGAAGGACAAAAATGAAAATATTTCAATATCCAATACGAAAGTGTCCAGATCAGGAAGAGAGATAAAAATTCCCGAAAGGCTGGGTTTGTAAACTGGACAATGTTTTGGTTTATGTTTGTTTATTTATATTTTACATTGCTTGGAGTATTTATTATAATGTTTTGGCAATGAATTTAGAGTTTTGATTATAATGCATAATCAAAAGGTGGGAGGATGTTAAGTTTGAAAGATGTTTGAAAGATTAAGAGTAGCCACAAAAACATGTTTGTGATAATTCTTAAAATAAAAGGTGGCAATGCAAATATTAAAAACGCGCAGACATCTAAAACTTAACAGATCTCATCTCACATTTTGATATAGTTGTTGTTCCAAAAATAAAATCTTTGAAGTTAGTACTTGAGTCGTTGTTTCCTTTGCTTGAATATATTTTTTGATGAACCAGGGGTTCAGAAGTATCTGAGAACAAGCAAAGAACGACTTCCTTTTAAAATAGCAGGAAATTTCGGTGAAATTTTCGGTTGCTTTAACACATGTCATACTCATTGTATCAAAAAGTTTTTCTTTTTTTTTCAAAAAGGCAAACAAGTTCTAAAGAAAAAACCGCTTAGGATGTAATTGTTATTACCATACAACTGTATCAGAAAAAAGTAGGAAAAAAACATAAAAAAATGAATAATAAAAAAATCCGAAGTTTATCCTTTAACGAAATTTCCAAGTAATGAATGTGTGTTCTGCCCGGGGAACTGTTAATTTTTCTGTCAGCATTTTATCTTTTAATGAGATCTGCTCCCGCGGAAAGAAACGCCTCATTGGGGTGCAGTTTTTCTCAGATTTTACATGCGCCTGCTATCAGAACGTGACTCCCGTTTTATGGCCCTGGAATTTTTTCGCTGAAAAATCTTGCACATTAAGATTTAAATTTCCGTAATGGTGATATTCTTTATAGTTCGTGTGTAATTATTATAGATAAAGAGTGTATCTTCTTACTAAACACATGCAAAAAGTCATTAAACCAAATAGAACTAAAAATATTGTGTATTTATCTGATGAAATTGTGCAATTTGTTGCAATAATATCACAATTTCATTTCAAACTCTTCTAAACTAAGTAATATTTTCAGGAATCTACCTCCGAAAAATGTCTCTTTTTTTTTTACTTCATGAAACTTGTATGGTTGTTATTAAAAATAAAAAATAAAAATATATTTTGCTTCTATTGCATTTCACATAAGTTTTATTTCTTTAAAATGTAATGCTTTAAGTTCTTAAAGCATTGTACTACAAAACAATAAACTCTTATGTCACCATTTCTTCTTAGAGAAATCGTTACGTATCGCTGCAAACTCAGTATTATTGATTCATACTACTTTTTCTCCAAGATTTTTGCTATTATAAAATGTAAATGTGATAAAAACAAAAAAGAAAGACATTTCATCAATAAAATAAGTTGAAACATAATTAAAATCTTAAAACGGTGCATCTCTATTTCGAAGTCTATGATCTGCAGTTGAGTTGAGCAGTTCGTGTTTCTAAAAGTTTTGCTTACCATAAACTGCAGACAAAACTTTCAGAATTTTTATTCGCTTTAATTATTTAATGAGAAGAATATTAATACATCGAAACTTTAAATGTTATACTATAATACACAGTCCAGTCACATTAATGTGACCACTACTTACTTTTGACGTCGACGTTAAATAACCAATCACAGAAGGCACTTGGTAACACAGTGCAGTTGAGGGTATGTGAGGCCGTTGAAAACTTTCTACCGTTGACGCAATGCAAAAACGAAGCGATTTATACGACGTACAAAAGGGCATGATCATTGGCTTTCGGTTCAAGGGCTTAAGTATTTCTAAAATGGCTGAGTTTATGAGCTGTTCGCTTGCGATCGTGGTAAAAGTATACCGTGCATGGCAAAATGGGACTGTTCAAAATCAGCGACAGGGCAAATGTGATGCTCCAGTAGCCATAGATGACCGAGGGGAATAACGGCTGCAGAGATGCGTTCGGGTTCATATACGGGCTACCTTTGAGCAACTGACCCCCCAGATGAATCAAGCGGCTACCAACATCGTCTCCCAAACTACTGTTTAGCTGACGTTGCTGCGTCTGGCCTCCTGAAGCAAAAGCCTGGTTCTTGCACCTATGCTGACTACTGTCCATCGACGACGAACCCTGGAATTTGCATGGCAGTACCGCAACTTGACGTCCATTGAGTGGCGACAGTTAGCATTTACTGTTGAATCACGTTTAATGCTCCATTAGACAGACGGATGTTGGATTAGAAGGCGTGAAACCTCTGGAAGCAAACATCCTGAAACCATTACCGGAACGGTCCAAGCTGGAGGTAGAAGCATTATGGTCTGGGGAATGTTTTCCTGTGGTTCTACGGGTTCGTTCATCATTGTGGAAGGCACGATGGATCAATACAAGTATGCATCTGCCCTTTAGGGTCCATGTCCACCCCTATATGAATATTGTTTTTCCTCAGGATGATGGCATCTACCAGCAGGACAATACGAAGTGTCATACAGCTGCCAGTGAGCATGCGTGGTTCGAAGGGCACCAGGATGAGTTTACCGTTCTCCTCTGGTCAAAAACCTCACCTGACTTAAGCCCGTCGGACCATTTCGATTGAGTTGTTCACGCCATGGATCCTCACCAGCGTAATCTAGCGCAGCTGGCTACAGCACTGGAGTCAGTATGACTCAAAATCTTAGTAAACGCCTTCAGATACCTAATCGACTCTATTTCTCGCAGCAGTCCGTTCTAAGAAAGATGGTTATTCTGGCTTTTGACAGATGGTCACATTAATGTGACTGGACTGTGTATATAAAACAACTGTTAAAAGATAAACTATGCAGTAAGAAATCTGTACGGATGTAATAAAAAAAATGTAACATTTAGTTAGAAAACTGTGCAATATGTTTGATTCAAAAAAAAAAAAGAAAATCCAAGCACACGTGTGAAAATATAAAAGATTGCCTTTATCGATCGTCTATGAATTTCTACAAAAAGCCCCCAATAACGTTCGCGAAAAGAACAAAAGAACAACCAATAATATGCGTAAAGATTTTTCATTTGTTAAAAAAAAAGGAAAAAAGGTAGGGTAACAAGACATCCCCTGACGCGAAGGTCCATTTTCCTAAATAATTATCACGTATCTCACTCTCTTTTAATTACAAAACGAATGAAACTAACGCAGAGCCGGAGGTTAACCCTTCACTACACGATTTTTTATATTTTCATGACAAAAATCATTTGTTACCTTTTAAACAGCCCTGAGTTCAGGAAAAATGAAGAAAAAAATTAATCTTAAAAATGTGCACCAAAAATGATGTTTTAATTGTTTGTTCTATATATGGCACAAAGCACATAGCATATGCTTTGTATACTGATAAGTGAAATAATCTACAATGTGTTTTGTGCCATAAGTGGTATAAACAAATTTCCACTAAGTGTATTTAAACATTTTTAGAACAAAGGAAATAATGACTAAGCACACTTCTAACGGAAATGCAGACACTCTTTCTTTCAAAAGTAAGAACTGTAATACCTACCCTAGTGCAACTAACTAGTGCATAAAAATCACACTAAACTGTTATAGCAATGTTCCAGAAGAGGCACAAAGCTCAGTTTAACTGCATTAAAAAATCATAGGAATGTATGAGGGTTTATTTGGTTTGTGCCAGATCTGGCACACCGTGCAGTGAAGGGTTAAGTCGCAACATAAGAAACGAATTATATGGCTTACTATCTACAAATCGCAAAAAAAAGAAAAGAAAAGATTTTAACAGAATAAGAATCATCAAGTCACAGCAACTAAAATTCAATGATCCATCTTGGTTGCTTAAGGCTCCAGTGAATATTTTTTTTTCAATTATTGATCTATAAATTTAAAACTTTGTGTGCTTGTATATTTACTACATCTAAAAGCATAAAAAAATGGTGCAAAAACAATGTATACTTTTTTAAAATTTAAAATTAAAAAAAAATGCGAAAATTCCCAAATTTCTCCATGCATCACAATATTTCTTGGGTTGTACAGGGACGTCATTTCAAGTTTTTCCAGGGGGGGGGGGCAAAGGGTCCAAACACAATGCAATTCATCGGAAAACATTAAAAACCACGTCCACTTATGCGTAAATACATTGATTTCTCAAAGCCGGGGGGGGGGGGCAATTGACCCCGCCACCCCCCCCCCCCAATGACGGGCAAGGGTTGTAACTAAACTTTAGAAATATATTAAGATACTGTCGAAGTTATACTTTCATGGATGAATCTTAGTCATTACAGTTCCGTAAAATTAGAACTTCGACCTTTTTATTGTTAAAGTTACCTTATTTACTGAAAAATTCATTTAACTTTTCATTTACAACCATCTTTTATAAACCATCTCATAAAAGTTACATGCAATGCATAAATTTATGCAATCATGCCTCATGATTGGAAATTCAAAGTTTAAAAAAAAATGTGACACGTGGAGCAATTTAAAATTTGAGAATTTCCGTAAAAAAAATTTTAAATTGTAAAAATCAAAAAATGTATTCATTGTTTGTACACTAATGTTTTTAATTCTTTTGAGTGTAGTAAACATACAATCACACAAAGTTTTAGACATATAGACCAATAATTGGGAAAAAAAATTGTGTCTACTGGTTGTCTTGAAAGAGATATTAAACACCCCTACTTATTGATACTATCTTTCTTTCGACAGCTGGTTAATCGAATTGCAGCAAATGTTTTGACACACCTTTTACAGTGATTCATTACTGCTGATAAATTAAACTACAAAACCTATTGTTATAAATCTTCTACTCTAATATCCGAATACACTCCATTCTACTTTAAAATTTTTATAACATTTGTCTTCACGATTTTAATTTTTAGAATGATTATTGTAAGTATGTGTTTTCTACAAAATAAACATAAAAGTTTAAATTAGTTCTCAATATAATCTATTTTTTTTACCTGTAAAATATGAATAATCTGGTAAATCTCACGAAATCCTCAAAATTTCAACTCCCACGTTTTAACCCATCTTTTCGTAAGATAATCATAGAATTTGTACTCTGGTAGTATCTGACATTTGAACAATTTTATGCTCTAATTGCATGGCTTTCTTTTGCATTCCTTTGAAAAGTTTCATTCCAGATGTTTAAAAAGTATTTTCACTCACACAAACAAGATTTTTGCTCCCTTTATTACATGACAGAAGCACATAAATATATTCTAATTAGTCTCACATCTCGGAATTTATTAACATTAGCTTAAAATCCCGATCCTCTTTTCTGCCTTCAAATAAACTTCAATTTCTTGCCAAAAGCAGCATTCTGACGTGCTTAATATTTCAATTTAATTCCGGGATATTTCCTTCGTACTCAAAGAAAAATATAAATTATTTAAATTGCACCCAAATTTCGAGAGAAGCATACAAATGTAACTTAATTACGCTGACAACTAAGACAGAACCGTGAAAGTACAATAGAGAAACTAATGTAAAAGAAAAAAACTGAGATTATTGCGAGAAATATTCTGAAAATGGCATTTCCAATTATTAGCATTTTTGACTTTTGAGTGAAATGGAGTGGTATTAATCTTCAAAGCGACATTAAATGCATGTGAAATTCGAGAAAATTATTTAACTATAATCTTGATTCGCACTAGGAAGTATGAAATAAAATAATTAGTTGAGTTTTTGATTTCAATTCTAAAAAAATTCAGTGAGTCTTGGTATGATAAAATTCATATGCGTTAACTCCATAGATGAACGAAAAATCTCAGAAAATTTTAGAACACAAGGAAAGTACTATTTTAAAACGTGTGTAAGTTGCTCTGTGAAAAGTTTTTATTTTTAATAGTGAAGTGAGAAAAAAAATTACATGTGTCACCCTGTCCCCTACACATAGCCTGGGTTTTACGCTTGTAAGAAATACACAATGATTTTTGTTGTTTGTGTGTTTAGGTTTGATAGTAGAAAACAAAATGAATTTTAAAACTAACCCATTTAATATGATAATGCATTTATTATGTTTATTTACCAATGTTGTAAGAATGCATTGGAAACTTAATATATTTTACAAAAAAGAAAAGGCATAAAAAAACTACTGTTATACTCTTCTAAGGCTTATATAATAAACGTTTATTTCATGCAATACATAAAACGATAATGGGTAAAATCCTGGGTATTGTGAAAAGGTCAAAAATAAATTCAAAATGAGAGGTTTTTTTCATTTATGTGTGTTTCTTTTTTCATCTTAATTATTTATTTAGAAACGAATTTCGAAAATAATAACGTTACGTGAATTCTCAAAATGTCTGGGATTTGAAAAAAGAAAGCAAAAAAAAAAACTTTTTTTCTTGAAGGAACTTCCTTACACATATTTACTAGAAACGTGGATTTCTTTTCCATTGTTACGCTTGGGAAATTCTTTTTCATACTCACAGTTTTTCCCCTTTTCTTTTTTTTTATTAAATAAAAATAAGAAAAACGAAATGAAAATCTAATATGGTTTACATTTTTTTCTGAATCAAAATTTTTTGGGCATCTGATTTGTTTCCAAACGAGTCATTTTGATATTGTACTTATTTATTTAAACTTCATTCTCTTTGTAATCCATTTAACTAATTATACGCTCAGTTGCTTTCAATTCAGTTTAGTTTCTAACAGATTTTTTTTCCCTCGGCAAACAATACTTTAAGTTCTTTAAATATTCAGAAAATCATTTTATCATGATACAACTACCGTCTTATAATGAAAATAATGAATTTTCATTTCATGGTCTGTGAGCATTGAATAGTTTCTTTCTCTGTAACATTGTGGCAAAATTACTCTTCCGTGTAAATTGAAGTTTTTTTTAATGATTTTATACTGTGCATTTAATTTAATCACTACATTTAAAATTAGAGTAAAGTGATTCATTTCTTCATGCAGTTTTTGTACTTTAGTAATTATGATCGAAGGATTATCTTTTTCCTTTCGCAACACATACTTACGAATGGACACTGTCAAGTAACTTTTAGAAGAAACGATTTTGAAGTGTATTTCTTTTAATACGGTGGTGTAAGTAATTACTTTTCCTTCCCTAAATACTGCTCCTGTTTTTTTTTCAAACGTTTGGAAACATTGATATTTAAGTTTATTATTTGAACGAGTGAGAAAATAATTTCAGAATATTATTTTTAAAACGATTTTTAAGATAGGTGTTGGGAGAGGATTGTTCAAAACCTCACTATGAAATATTCTTTTAACCTCTGAATCAGAAGAGATCAACCTGGGCTCGAGACCGCCTCTAGTTCCCAGGAAATATGGCAAATGTTCTGCCAAGGATCACGGTTCGTGCAAATAAAGTGCCAAATTTTAATAAAAACTGAAATTCATGTAAGAGATCGTTTCAAGACAGTTTGCATGTAAAAATTAACATAAGTATTTCGTTTGTTGCTTTTGTTTATTACAGATGGAATACAGTTTGAAAACTAACAAAAAAGAGAAAAAAAGAATATTACCTACGTTACCACTCATCATCTTATTAGGAGAATTGTGTAAAAGTAAATAAAAATTCTGGAAAAAAAAATATTTTGCAAGTGTCATTGGACTAAAGCTTTGTTATCTCTTTTATCTATTCTATGCTCGAGTGGTTACTTTTAGAAAACGATAGAAGGTCTAATACACTGAAGTGACAAAAGTCATGGGATAGCAATATGCAAATTTTCAGATGGCAGTAGCATCGCATAGAACAGGTATAAATGCGCAGTGCTTTTACAGAGCTTTCATTTCTGTTCAAGTTATTCATGTGAAGAGGTTTTAACGTGATGATGACCGCACGACGTGAATTAACAGACTTTGAACGCGGAATGTTAGTTGGAGCTAGACGCATGGGTCATGCCATTTCGGAAATCGTTAGAGAATTCAACATTCCCAGATCCACTGTGTCAAGAGTGTGCCGAGAGTATGAAATTTCAGGCATAACATCCCACCATGGACAGCGCAGTGGTCGACCGCCTGCACTTAAAGATCGAGACCGGCGACGTCTGCAAAGAGTCGTAAATTCTAACAGACAAGCAACACTGCGTCAAATCACCGTAGAAATCAATGTGGGACGTACAATGGACGTGTCTGCTAGAACTGTGCGGAGAAATTTGGATTTCTTGGGCTATTCCAGCAGAAGACCGATTCGAGTGCCTTTACTGACAGAACGACATCGCTTGCAGCGACTCTCGTGGGCACGTGAGCATATCGGTTGGTCCCTAGATGAATGGAAAACCGTGGCCTGGTCCGATGAGTCACGATTTCAGCTGGTAAGAGCCGATGGTAGGGTTCGAGTGTGGCGCAGACCCCACGAAGCCATGGACCCAAACTGTCAGCAAGGCACTGTTCAAGCTGGTGGTGGCTCCGTAATGGTGTGGGCTGTTTTTTCATGGCATGGACTTGGTCCTCTAGTGCGACTGGACCGAACATTGACTGGAAATGCTTATGTGCAGCTACTTGGAGATCACTTGCAGCCATTCATGGACTTCATGTACCCAAACAACGATGGGATTTTTATGGATGACAATGCGCCATGTCACCGGGCCACAACTGTTCGCAATTGGTTTGAAGAAAATTCTGGACAATTCCAACGAATGATTTGGCCACCTAGATCGCCCGACATGAATCCCATTGAGCATTTATGGGACACCATCGAGAGGTCTGTTCGTGCCCAAAATCCTGCCCCATCAACGCTTTCACAATTATGGACGTCTATCGAGACAGCATGGCTCAATATTCCTGCAGAAGACTTCCAACGACTTGTTGAGTCCATGCCACGTCGAGTTGTTGCACTTCGCCGGGCAAAAGGAGGGCCGACACGATATTAAGAGGTATCCCATGACTTTTGTCACTTCAGTGTACATCTGCTTTAAAGCTATTGATACTCTGAAAAACATGGTTAAATTGCAATGGAATCCATTGTGTGTCTTATAAAGAGAGCTGTTAATACTTGAAACGAGTTTCCCGTACTCTAGAGGCCAGCTGTGCAACATTGTTGGAAACAAATCTACGCCGTTAAGAACCGTACACTGTATTATAAACCAAGCTTTAAATGTAGCAAACAGTACAATTATTCATGGTAACTTTGAGGCATAATTTCTTCATTCTAAACTATCCAAACCATACTTTAAGAGTTTTATGGTATTTGTTGATACAAAACAGAAGCACATACCTGAAGTACTGTACATTTATACAAAATTAAGGAATAACAATTATTAAATCCACTTAAAATGAATTACTTCCCAGGTGAAAAGTAATCCTGTCTCTGACGAGCAGGGCCATTAGGGCTCCTTTTCAGCAGGGTGCCACCGGGCCTCTCTCCACCGAGACGAAAGGCCATATCAATCCACTCAAAAACCCAGCTAAGCCCGGCTAAGTGTTATAAGGCAAAGAGGAACTCGGTGAACAAACTGACAAGGGGTTCACGTTGGCTATTTGCGGCCCTGCCTCCAGCCCTTAATCTTGCAATGTTTTAATAAATAAAGCTAGTAAAAATGAATTTTCTTTCTGATCCTACCTATTTTAAAAATGAGTGGTCTTTCCGCCTCAAGATCATGCACCATCTCTCAGTGGTCAAGCTTTACCTTCATTTTTACAGCATTGAAAAGGGAAAAAATAGATAGTAAACATTTGGTGAACGTTTCGTTATCAATATATTTGTAGTTTTTGCAGATTCGTTTCACATTCTAACCAGTTATCAAATTGTTAAGTACTTTAACTTATGGGATGATACATTTATCAATAATTTTTTTAACTAAAATCTCTCTGCTCTCCATTCCATTTACGTATTGCAAAAATGTTCTAAAATTGCATTTGTCATACTTTATATTTTAAAAATCATGCTACTACGAGATGGTTTCGAAGATTGTATGGTTGTATTTTTTTTCCTTTCTGCAGGCGATATATCCATTCGATTAGTTTCCATCCTGCGCAAACTGATAATGACATCTAGTAACCTGCTGTAGCGGAAGTGATGATTGATGAGAAATTAATTATTTTCGTTTCCGGTCGATATATTGAGTTCTTTCCCTAAATTGGTCAGAATTAAAATCATACCAAAATGGATAATGACATTGGCAAGTTTGAGTTTTGATAAATAGTTAATGTGCAATGTTGTACTTACAAGAAGTTTTTAAAATAATCAACTGAGATGTATAGCAAGCTTTTGACTATGTGAATATAAAATTAGAATCATTCTGCCGTGTAAGGGTAAAATGCAGTATCTGCAGAAATAAGGTTTTGAGATATTTGGAGAATTGAATTCTTCACTTGTGAAGTATTAAAAATAAACTTTTTTCCGTGCTTATATTTTAGCAGAAGACAAATAAGCTAGCTTGTACAATAAAGATATAATACAGTAGATAACAACTATACAAAAAAAGAAAGTTTTGATTTTATATGGTATAAAATAGCTCTTGTGGTCTACTTTTAATAATCCAATCAATCAAAAAAATATAGACTTTTGTGATTGGTAAAAACAAAACAGTTCCGCTTTGAAAAGCAAAAGTTTTACCTTCGAAAATTAATAAATAGAAACGTTTGCATTTTGGCAGATTCCTTTGAGGAATCTAAAGATGTCGTACAGAAAATCATTGAACAAAGCTGTTAAACCACACAAATCCAAATTATTAAAATAAAAAAAATAAATAAATTTGTGAACATATCTCACATGCATTGAAATAACATTGCTTTATATTGTTTTTCAAATGGTAGGGGAAACTAGGGACGTTTGACAAACTTTTTACAAATAGTTTGCTATATATTTTTCTAACCGTTAGAAAAATTCTAAATTATCAATTTGTTATTTGTTTCTTTATGATCTCTGGCAACGTTTTGCACTATTCGTTTTTATTTAAATTATATACTAAGTTTTTTATTACTAATATTTCAAGAGTGTCCAAACCGGATCAAACCTTTACACTTGAGGAAGGAAGGACCCATCATAAGGGAGGTTTGAGCCACAGAGATTAACTTGAAAAAATGATGCAGAAATAATTAGATGTATAATCAGATGCTTTTACAAGGTACCGGCAATAATTTGGTCTTGAGGCATTGAGTACATAGAATCAATTTATGCATCCCTTTGCCTCCTCCAGGAAAAATTCAAAAGAACGGACCTATAATTATTTTTTCTTTAATACAAGGTATTGTCCCAATTTGAGGTATTGCTATATTGGTTACATACTACTGATTACTAGAATCATATTGAATTTGTAAATATTATGAATAAATTTACATTCAAGTTAAGAACTAGTCATCATTTCTGGTTCTTGTTACAGTCCACTTATATTTATCCCCGCAGCACTGAGCTTTGAAAGTATAATGAGATGTACTTACAAAAAAGTCTCTATTATGTAAATAAATGCTTGATTACTCTTTTATTAACGAAATAGTTAAGGTTTAGTACTTAATTTTCTTCAGTGTAAGTGCAACGATATTTTTATTGGGAAACTTTTTACAAAAACCGTACCAAGAAAAAAACATAAAAACAGAAAAAAAAGAAATATTTTCAAAAAAGGTTTTTCTGATTGTTTCGGCATACTACACGAAATCTTCCCTCCTCCATTCAAATGAACCGACAGCGGAGCGAGAGAGAGAATACCCGGGATTCCGTTTTTCTCCAGTTTGTACGCATCCTAATGACATCATCCATCGTTTCCCTCTAAACGCAGGAAGAAGAACATTCCTTGTAGTCACTATTTAATGATGATGGAAATAGGGTGACATTGTCTGCTTTTTTTTTTTCTTTTTTTCCGCCTTTCTTTTTCAACAACTCTTAAAACGATTTTTCAGTGAGTACTCTGATAATGGAGAGTTATCTATTTTTATTACTCCTAATGAACATGAATGGAATGCATGTTGGTCCCAAAAAGTGTGACCTTTTGTTTGATGAATTAAATTCGATTTTTCATTTAAACCAAGTGATAGGAAATTTTGCGTTTAACATGTCGAAAAAAAAATCTATGCAAACCTTTTTAGCGGATTTACATGCATGTAAATATTCAGCATTGTGTTTTTAACGGGACGTATCACCCTAATATACTGTCCGTCCGTGAAAAACGCGCCTGGCACTCGCGAAAAGTTCCACTTAAAAAAGGGTAGATGGGTTGTGGGTGGTAATTTTCCGAAGATTTCCATTTAATGTATTTGAAATTGGCATCATTCCACGTTGTTTGATACGGCTCAAAAGACATTTTATTATTATTTCCCTCACTGTTATCTTACTTAGCACCCTATTTTGGTAAGATCAGAGAAGACCTGACGCCATGCGTAAATGCGTGGAAGGTTTTACAAAAGATCAGACAGTACGAATATTATATTCATTATGCTTGTGAACGCACTTTTGATTATCTGTCTAAGAAAACCTGTGTTTTATTATTTTAATTAGGGTATATCTGGTGTTTTCAACCTTTTAGGCTCTGCCCTTCCCCCCCGACGCGCCTGCTGATGTGAGAATAGCAGGAGCTCGACCAGCTTCAGCTGCACACGTGACTGCGACTGTAAGTCATGGTCTCGGGAGCAATTTCCTATGACAGCAGGAGCACTCTTGTGGTTATCCCAAACACACTGACTGCAATTGGTCGTGAGTCTTGTAATTCAACTTATAGTACAGCCCTTCATGAGTAGAATTCAAGGGAAAGTTTTCCAACAGGATAACGCTCACCCTCACACCGCTGCTGTAACGCAATGCGCTCTACAGAGTGTTGACACGTTACCATGACCTGTAAGATTACCAGATCTGTCTCCAATTGATCAAGTATGGGATATCATTGGACGGCAACTGCAGTATCATCCACAGTCAGCAATGACTGTCCTAGTATTGACACAACAAGTACAACAAGCATAGCACTCCATACCACAAAGTGACATTCGGCACCTGTATGACACAATACATGCACGCTTGCAGGCTTGCCTTCAAAATTCTGGAAGTTACACCTGCTAATAAAGTAATATAATTTCACATTTGCACAGCATTTTCTCGAGCTTAAATTAGCCAATGATCTTGTACTTTTAATCAATTAAACATGTTAACTAGACAATTGCATTACCAGAATTTCATTACTCTACAGTAATTTTTTCTTGGTGTTGGGATTTTTTTCCAGTGTATTATTCTAAGAAGTTGTAATTTTGAATTACAATCAAGGCAGAGAATATAGTATAGGGTTTTTGCTAAAGTTGTCAGACCCTTTCCACTCAGTGGTTTCATTGATTGCAGGATTTCCTTGGAATTTTCATGTCCGTCAAAAAGTTAATCAGTAAGACTACTGATACACTGGTGCAGATGAACGCGATCGATGAATCGTAACTGACATTCCTTCCATAACTCCTCAGGTATGTTTAAATCCGTGGAATTAAATGGAATATTATTCCGACAAGCTATAAGCAACCAAGAAATTCCCTATTAAAATCTCCTAACTTCTGCATCTATATTTCAAGTAAGTTTTTAAACTTTATTACGGCTGCTTTGGGATTGTTATTTTTTAATTTCATTTGGTTAAAATATCAACAATTACCATAATCCCTGTGCCTGCATAGTTGAGATAATGACGATGATTTTATTTATGCCTTTGTATTACAATTCTGTTCTACTTATATATATCTTTTTTTTCTCTTCCAACTTTTGTACTTTTAGCTTACACCTTATTTTTAGCATTTCTGCCGTTGGAAGTATGCATCTAGGACGAAAAGTTACGAAAACAAACGTCATGCAAGTTGAAACGAAGCATTCTGTATAATTCATCGCTATGGCTTTTTTCCTGGATTTAATTATGTTCGTTCCTTAGACATTTTACCAGCGGAATAAGGCCAAAATGCAGTATCAGGTAAGAAGATATTAACAGAGATACGTAAGTTATGAATGTGCAGCAATGGCTTCTTTGAAACAAGAATTGAAAGAAAGAATTCAACCACAAGAAAAGCATGACTTCTTTGCCGTAGAGAATTGTAAGAAAATCGCCCCAAAAGATTTCTAAAAGGTAAATTTTCAAAAGATGAGATTCTGTGTTTGAAAGACTTCTCAGTTCTAAGATATTTTACACGAGAAAATTCAAATGGCTTTGGGATAGATAAATCTTTCTGATATTAGATTTCATGCGCAGACTTTTTATTTCTTACCTCAAATATTTGAATAAAATTTAAAAGTTATTTCTGAAAGAGATTATTCTCATCAATTTCACTATATATCTGTTCACTTTTTTAAATAAAAAGACAGAATGAAGCAATGTTTACTAAAAAAAAAAAAAAGAAAAACTCCATAACTACTCGTTTAAAGTTATTATGTGCTTTTAAATTGCAATAAATATGATGTGAAATAAATATATTCAATGATAGTAGTGTAAGTTTGAATCAAGAAAATAAGATATTTAAATGCTTAAAATGTTTTTTTTTTTTTTTCATGTATCTTATCACAAGATTTTTATAACTTATTGTATATTATATAGTACTAAAATGTAGAATAAGATTTATAAACAGCTTCAAATCGGTTTTCAGGAGTAGCTTACAAGAAGTAGTTTCTAAAGAATAGAATTCGTAATGTGCAGTGAATTCAACTGATTTCAAATAGTTTTAAAGGTTAAGAAATGACATTATTACCGAAGTAGCACACTTCGTTTTTTAAAGGTTGTAAAGTAGTTATTAACGTTGTAACAGCCGCTTAAAAACGTTTATAAAACGTGTCAAGGTTATTTGTGCTACCTGGGTTACTTTACTAGAAGAGAGCAGAATTGGCCCGGCTACAATATCTTTAGAATTAAAATATCCTGAAAAATGGAGTTTGAAAAATTGCCTTAAATAGCTGAAAAATTACCCAGCGATTGGCCGTTGGTGGTATGCATTTTGTTTTATGGTCAAATAGGCTGAAAAAAATATTAAATGGTTTGAAGTAACCTTAAATGACTGAAACATTACCCAAACATTGGCAGCATTTGGCGAGCTAGATTTTCTTTTGAAGTCAAATATCTTAAAACAAACTATGAAATAGCGCAAAATTACCTTAAATGACTAAAACATTACCCAGCGGTTGGCAGCATTGGACTGCCTACATTTTCTTTTAAAATAAAAATTTCTGAAAAAATAAGAATTGGTGCAAAGTTAACTGACATGGTTTAATGACATGGTCATGGTTAACTGACACGGTCAGAAGTCGGCAACTGAAGGACCGCAGTCCGAGTCTGATCCGTGAATGGTCAAAAACTGGACCGCCAAAAAATATTTTGAAAATTACACACTAAAATTACAATAGAGCCAACTTAATGAAATAGCCATTCTGCTACGAAATCATTCTCTAATAAACAGGATATTCCATTATCCGGGATCAAAATAATACATTGGAATGTTTTTGTGAATTGAAAGTATATTATATTCTTTTAACCGATATTCTAATAAGCAACATCGACTGTATTTAAAAAAAATATGTTTCTAACACAATATCTATACGTGGCACTTTTGGTTGCGTTCTCTTTAATATTTTGGAACAAATTGAGATGTTTTTTAACTTATTTAAGTTTTTAATGGTTAGTGCAGAATATTCGATTTTTTTCTGAACCTATTTTTTTTTTAATCCCAATAAGTACCAAAGCTACTTGCCAACCCCTGGTTTAAAGTAATGCTAAACAGTTTAAACATTACCCAGAAGTTGGTGACTGGAAAAGAGAAGCATAGGACAAATATACTTCAAGCAAAATGTAAATAGTGTGTATAAAAACTAAATCACTACTGCAATTATTTGCACTCTGGGTTTGGAAGGGATCAAAATATCAGTTTACGAAAAAATAGATTCTTAACACAGTTAAATAAAAAAATAAAAAAAAATAGTGCACGTATTTCTCATGAACATACTTCCACAGTTCTTATAAAAAGAACTATAACTTGCGTAAAGAGAGCTGGCGGCTCCAAGTAAAATTAATTTCCTACTCTCCACACTTTTCCCTTGATGGTTGTCATAGTTACGGCGCCATGGACTTTTTCCTCACTTAGCTTTTGCAACAATAATTAAGTGCAGCCGGTTAAAATTGCTTTGTGCGTAAACTATTATTCTATTGAAAAATCTCACGTTTATGAAGCACATCATTTTCTTAGAAATTTTTGCTGTACTAATGAGTGACTAGTTTTGTTAGAAAACCTTGAGAAATAACTGAGAAATGAGGTTATAAATAAAAGCGTAAGCCTAATTCGATGAACATAAAATAAATGAAATGCCTCAACAGCAGTGCCTGAAAAAGGAGCTGTTTTCCTTCGTACGGTTTCCATGGAGACGACGCAAAATTTCTAAACTTCATACACCTTTTTTAAAGTAACCGAGTATAAATAACTCCACTTCTTAAACTTCTTAATCATTGACCTAAGCATCATTTCCCTAAACTGCTATCTAAACACAATGCACGCGAAAACGAATTAGCAAAGCAGTTCAAAAGAAGAAATTCTCCTCCGTATTCCTTAGCAAACGGTCAGCATCATTTCTAAGCTTTCAATTTTGTCAATAGTATCGATTTAGCATTTGAACGCAGTTAATGGAGAGATTTAAGAGATTAAATGGCACGGCTGAGCCGATTGAGCTGCAGTGAGGTTAAGAGATATGGATCGAGAAGATATGCCAATAATGATAAATGGAAAATCAATTACTTCACAGCACTTTAAGGGATAATATTATGAGCGTTAGGAGGGCAATTTAACATTTTTCTTTTACTGATGATACAACAATGTGGGTATTTTGAATGGTAGTGTCACACTTTGCATCGTGGATGTTCATTGACTCGGTGTGCGTAAAACGAGAAAATAATTCTGTTCGAAGTTCAAAGGTTAAAATAAATTATTGTGAAACTTGAATTCGTATCTGGAAAATTAAAACTTTTCGTAATCAAGAATTACAACCAAGTGTTCACTCTATGTTTCTAAAAAGAGCAATATTACAAAAATTTCAACTTACCTTTTCGTATTTTTTATTTGTTTTAAATATTATAATAAATAAACATTACTTTAAATTTTGAAAACTTCGTAAAGCTCTACCACGAAGAGATGGCAAGTGACCTTGAGGTGGAAACTGGCAATTTCACTTTAAAATAGGTATAATCAGCAGGAAAAATATTTTTTTATTTTTTAAGTTCATTGAAGTGTTTACTTCCTGCGAGATCTCTCTCATACTACACATAATGAAATGAAGTGATCCATTTCCACTTCAAAGAGAGCCGCCATCTCTGCGTAGTCGAGCTTTAGAAACCAACTAATATTTGAAGGTCAGGTCAAAGAGAAAGTTGTGAGAGCACGACTTTTTTGTGCGCCGAACTTTTAGCACTAATGAAGAGGTTCCATTGTAACCTTGAAATAGCTGCCGGTTGTATTGTTTTGATAACTAGTGCTTCATTCAACGTCTATTTTTCCCTTCAATGATATTTTAGCACAAACCCTATTTGGTCATTATTCCTTTAATTTGATATTAGCCTGGTTTATTGACTGCTTGCTTCATTTGAAATTTCATATGTTCTCGCTTTTTTTTTTTTTTGTTGATATATATTTTCTTATTTTACTTATTTATTTTTGTTTATTTAATTTAATTTTATTTGTTTATTTTTGTCGATTTCTCTCAAGTCGTAACTGCTGATAAGAGAGAAAAAAAAGTACCCACAGCAGTCATAGACCGAAATAATTAAAACGTTCTGCGTTTTTGTCTTTCGATTTTTTCCCCTTCATTTCGACAACACAATTATACTTTCATGAATTCGTCGATTAGGCTACTTCCATGCCATACCAAAACAGACATTAAATATCATTACTCCTGGTCCCCGCATTCCCTTTCTTCTGCCGGGCCCATAAAGGCGGTTAAAGAGCTGTATCTCAATGCGGGCGGATGTGAATTATGCATCCAATGGCTACAAGAAACATTCCAAAAACTAAAAGAAGTTTGGCCTGATGGATCACCCTTCCTTATGCTCTTTTTTCCGGATGAAATCTTAGCTCTTCCTCATGGAACTAATGTTTCGCCAGTTTTCCGGAAAGTATTCAGGAGGTGAAAGCTTGAAAGCTGGCAGCACGGCTGAGTAAACCGAGAAGTTACTTTTATTACTTTTATGTGTCTATCCCTACCCCGTTGGAAATAGGGCCATAATTTACTAATTGCTGATGTTAAAATATTTTATTTGATTTTATTGCGAATTTCAATCACAGTCAGAAGAGTTATTGATAATTCAATGTGCAAAATTCAATGAAGTGTGTCGGTATTGCTCCTTGTACGCCGTACAACGCACCCTATGCATGGAGAGTATCTGAAATATTTAGGCACAACTTTCATTTAACGATGACGTTATTTTTTTTAGGGCTTGGTTCCACATCAGCAGAAAACCGACCGAAACCGAAGGCAGGAACAGAAAATCCTTGTGCTTTGAATTTAAACAAAATCCAAAGTACCCAGATTTTAGGTTTCTGCCTTCGGTTTCGGTCGGTTTTCTGCTGATAAGTAGCCAGGCCCTTACTTTCAATTTAAAGTCATTGAAGAGTGATGGGAAAATACATGTGAGACAGCCAATCGCTTATTGTTTAAAATTTAAAAATAATTAGACAAAAATAACTACAACGATTAAGAAAAGATCTTTTAAATACTACAAATACGATTCTGCATTCTCTTATCCTATGCACCTTTTGATGTGTTGCGGATATCAGCTCCTTATTTCATAAAGTTAGGCAACAAGTTTTATGAATCATTATTTATTTATTTTAAATTTATCTGACGTAGTTGTATTGCTACTTCTCGAGCTCTGCTTATCATAGATAACCGTTCAGCTCCGTTGAAAGGCAGCGAACCAACAATGGCAGAATATTTTCACTGGTGTTGTTCCCCCCGGAACTATTCAAGCGTTATGGAATGAGTACGATATTGTTTACCATCAAAGAGCATTGTTTGAAGTTCATTTTGAAGATGCAAAAGTAGCGCCACTATAGAGTCGGCATATCAGTAATAAATAGTTGAAAATACAGATGCACCTACTAATTGAAAGTAATCATCCATAATCAGCAACTTTGCTGAATATATATAATTGGCCAAATTATACACCGAAAAATTGTTTTAATTAAAATAGTGCAGTTAGAAATTGTGATGTATGAGTTCATCAACAAAAATGTATGCGTATTCTGGAGCACATGGAAACTTGTAACAATAATTTAATAATAATAATAATAAGAAGAAGAAGAAGAATAGTAATAATAATAATAAGAAGAAAAATAGTATTAATAATATTAATAATAATAAATTTCTAAACACTCTACATTTTTTATCGTAACTTGCGACACTAAATGGCTATTAATAGTAAAAATGCCATTCAAAACCAGCATCATCTACTCTACACTATCAACTAATTTTGAGACGCCAATGTTGTAATCATAAAAAAAGTTATTCGAGAAATGCTGCTATTAAAATTCATTATCATTTTAATGAATCAGTAGTCGATTATATTTCGACTATTAATCGATATCGGCCGATTATATTACGCTGATCGATCCAGAATCTCTCAATTTGATTATCGGTTCATCCCTATGTGAAATGACATAAAACTAACTGTATCTTTGAAGATCAGCTCTACTAAACACATACATACACTTTTGATTTGTGTTGTCATATGTGGACTTGTCGGTGTTGTCAGTATCTGACTGTTTGCAGTCAGTGTCGTGAATCAATTTACAGCCCCGCGAGTTCTATTGGTTAAGGTCGCTGTCATCTACCCAGACGACACTAGCTGGAGAAAAGAACACTAAAGAATGAATGTTGTTTTTACAGTATAATACAGCTAATTTTATAGTAATAAACTGTAAAAAATGCTAATTTTGCAATAATAAACTGTAAAATTGCTACTTTTACGGTACTAAACTGGAAAATTGTTAGTTTTACAGTGATAAACTGTAAAATTGCTAATTTTACAGTTTATTAAAATGCATTTCACAGTTTTAAACTGTAACCTCTTCTGCCAGTATTATACTGCTGTTTTTGCAGTATAATGCAGCTTTTTACGGCAATAAACTGTAAAATTGCTAGCTTTACAGTAAGAAACTGTAAAGTTGCTAGTTTATTACTGTACATTTTAGTTTTACCTCGGCTGACAGTAATTTATACTGTAAAAACAACAGCTCATTTTTTGCAGGGAACCTACCTCTTTTCTCGTACTGTACGGCAATCCTAATGTTTTACGCGAAAAAGAAAGAAGTTGTTGGAGTAAAGTTCACTTTAAAAAAAATTTGCAATTGAACTGTCGTAGTTTTATTTCTAATATTGAGAGTTAAGTGTTAGAGGGAAAAATTTATTTTAATGCTATAATTTGTATTTATTAATTATTTCATGCATTTGTCTGCAGTTTAATTTGTCTAAATCAGCTACTTATTAAAGTCTGGACTTCATTTCTTTCTAATCTAATACAAAGCAGCTTAAAACCAGCAGATAAGTTTTAATAAAATAAATAAATAATATTCTTACGAATTTTATCTATGATTCTAAATTTTGTTCTCAAAATATTTTTTATTGTTCGATGATTCCAAATCCCATTAAGAAATTCAAAAAATCTTTTTTTTTTTGCTTTTGCTGCAGGGGAAAGTAGTCATTGAGATTTCTTGTTTTTTGGTTAAGACATTTCTGGAAATTTCTTTTTTCCCAACTTCCTGCTTATTTAATGGTATTTTCTTTTTCTGCAATTATTTTCAATTTCGGTTGTGAAACATTTATAAGCTTTAAGAACTTTCAATACTTTTGAGCAAAAATAAGTTTAGCGGCTTAATTTTAAATTTTCGTTTTTGTCATTAAAATTCTAGTTACTTGAAATCACTTTATTTAGAAACAAAAATATAAAACATTCTTTTTTTCCTTTTAAAAGTTGGAGATATGATTGAAAAATCAATATTCCATTTTCTCTTTGCTTGAAATAAAGCTTAATTTTACTAAAAATACGGGGCTTATAATTTATCCAGTGCTTGTGCATTTTCATTCTTATTGTTTCATGCCAAATCCGAAAACTTTTAATTTACGTACTAAGTCATGCATTTTTAAAACTCTAATAGTTATTCTTAATTTCATGCTTACAGCGTTAAGTTACTATTTCTTTCGGCGGAATAGCATAGCGGTTAGCCGTTAACCCTTTACGTCCAATGGTGCGGGTCAAACTTTACTCCTGTCAGTGTATTTTCTAGATGCAAAAAATGTCGTAAGAATTCTTGCCGCACATACAAGTGACATGTACAGTAGGGCACAGCTAATATAATAAAACCGTGAGGAGATGCACCTGTCAATCAAATGAGAAAAAGAGTCCATTCCTTAAAATACCTTTAGCCAAAAAATCCTTTAATGTTGGATATAGACAAAAATGAAAGCCTCAAACATTTACAAGACTTAACTGCCTCA
Organism: Uloborus plumipes; assembly: GCA_038373865.1. Taxonomy (NCBI): domain Eukaryota; kingdom Metazoa; phylum Arthropoda; class Arachnida; order Araneae; family Uloboridae; genus Uloborus; species Uloborus plumipes. Next base: position 82,224 of record JAXGGA010003358.1, on the reverse strand, counting down.
ATTGCACCTGACATGTCTCCTATGCCGAACGGAATAAAGAGATGTAACAAAAAACGTCGCCTGAACAAATACAAAAATGTAGTTTTTGACGTATACTGAGTATTTTCGGGAATTCATTTTCAATTCGGTTTCAACTGTATAACCATCTTTAGATGAAATTTCAGCTAGTTAGAAAATTGTGATTTTACAGTGGCACCAAAAATACATATTTTAAAACAGATAATTGGCCTTTTTTTCTCTAACGCCGAAAAACACTCATTTTGCAAAGATTAGAACCGAATTATGCAAAAACTGAAAGAGTAGCCATAGGTTTGTTAACAGATTGTATTTTGGGGACAAGAAAGGCTTCTACTCCAGTTAGTTTTATATCTGGTCACTCATGGTGCAAGAATATAATGACCTTTGCGATTTCTGCAATTTCAGAGTCAAATGTTTCAATGTGCAAAATATCAACCACACATATCTTTATGTTTTTGGATACTACTCTTTACAGGAACAGGTAGTAAGAATTTGCAAATACATGGAGCAAAAAGGTATTACATTGAACTTTAAAAGAAAATAAAAACTCTTGTTATTCCAAGGCATTAAAGAGATATGAGCTAATATTTAGAAAAGTGCCAATTTGAGTCCCAAGTGAATTTTCACTAGTATGCCCGGTTATTATTAGTTAAAAAAAAATAATTTTCCCCAGAAAGAAGATAAGGTTTTGCTTTCATTTCATCTAATAACATCAGAAAAAAAAAAATTTTTTTCTTCAGAAAATATTGTTTTTATACATCAAAAATCAAATCAGTAACGTGTCCCCAGTAGCAAAGCTTAGAATGCAAACATGGCATGCGCACTTTCTAACTTCCCAAAAAAAAAAAAACGCACTTGCACAAAAAAACGATTCTATTTTTACCCCTTAGTTAAAATTTTACTTCATTTTTGTTTTAGTCGATTTCTGATTTTTTAGCCGATGCGAAATAAGCGTGTCCTAAGTTCCGCCGTCAGAGCGGTAACAATAACTTCCGATCTATGTTTAGGCTCCCAAAGTCATTTCCTGCACCTATACCACGTGATACTGAGTACCTGATGGGATGTTTTATCGCATCTTAATTAAAAATTTGCATTTCTGCATTTAAAATTGTAGGTAAGATTTTTTAAAGTGATTTTATAAAATGTGTGTCATTTAAGTCATCAGATCGGTAACACGCGCTAAAATGCGCAGTTTTTATTATTTTTAAAATTTTATATATAAGTATAGTCCTTTATTACAAGTGAAAAAACCACGTGTTTGATTTTAGTTTAGAGCTATCGACTCGGAAATAAAAAAAAATTGTCAGTTTGTCAGATCGGTAACAGTCAGAGCGGTAACATTGAAAAACAGCGAATATGTTACCGAACTAACTCACACGCTTCAGAATTATTAAAAAACAAAAATTATAGGTTTTAGCCATATATATTGGATATTTTTGTTCTTAAAAAATGAAAAGTAATGACTTTTAGTACGATTGCTTCATTTGTAGTTTGTATGACCTGACAATAGAAGTTAGTAAAATAAGAAAAATTGACACTGCAGAAATTAAGTTAATTATTATTGTTATTATTATTATTATTATTATTTTATGCTTCAATTTCTCATAACTTCGCTAAATAACTAGATAATAACTAGCATGCTAAATTTGAATTTCTGATCAAGAAATTAAATTTCCTGCAACTAATTAAAGAAAAGCAAGCAGCAGAGTTGTGTGTTGTTTCAGAACAAAACAAATGTTTTATTAGCTTGGATTTGGTAATCTCATAATTTATTTTATCTAAAAACCTTATCGCTCATTTTTATTTCCAAGAAATGCTTTTTTATAATGAAATTTGATTTTTTAGCTAACATATATATTTTAATACAATTATCTTAATTCTATGTTAAAATTACAAGGAAATGATATCATTTTTAGAGATGTTAACGAAGACTGAAAGCATAAACTCAAATATATATTAACATCAGATCTGTAACACTTATCAGATCCGTAACGGTTTAAAAGTGAGTAATCTAAGAACGGGGTAAATAACTTCCTTGACCTCCCCTCTTTTATTTTCTTGCATTTAGACCCAATTTAAACTTAGAATCCAATATTAATTTTTTTCTGCAAAAAATTTTTAATTAGAGAACTCCAACTTCAAATTGGCACTTTTCAAAATATTGGCTCAAAACCAAGACCCACCCTTTTTCTTAGAATATGACCTGTCGAATAAGACATCTGTCTCGACATCACAAAATTATAATATTTTAACTTCTTTGGCTAATTTCCTAAATTGGGTGGAGTATTCAAGCTATGCTAGAACCAATAACACATTTGTGAATCCATTCTTCAGTTTTCCTCTACTTTATCACCCCTTCAAAAAAATGAGCAATTCTTAAAAAAAGGAGGAGTCGAGTGCCATCTCGTCAAAGCCAGACTTTACTACAACTAATTTTATAGTAATAAACTGTAAAAATGGCTTATCTTACAGTAATAAACTGTAAAATTGTTAACTTTACAGTTTCGGACAGAGCATTTTGCAGTTTTAAACTGAAACCTCGGCTGCCAGTATTATACTGTAAAAACAACAGTTAAATTTTTGCAGTATAGAACTAAATGATTAAGCTAATTTTCTCATTCATTTGGATTTTCCTTTCCTTATGTACGTAAGATTTATTTTGTATGTTGTTCTTTTTATTTTCAATAATAACGGTAGGTAAAAAAAACTGCCAAATGTTTTTTTTTTTTTCTTTTTTTATGATTGATAAACCACAGCGTAACAAGACACAGTTGAAAAAGTTTTAGTACATAGTTCACGTCTTCAGGTAGAACTTACCAATATACTATGACGTATTTCCCGCTTGACATGCCACCTCTACACTATATTGAGGACTAGGGTGGAGCGAAAAAAATGAATTTTTGATTTTCGTAAACGGGTACCTTTCATTTACTGTGAATGAGGATAAGTAACAATTCTGTAAAATATTTCATTTTTGCGACGTCATCTTTAGTCTGCGCATTTGGCCTAAAGTTTTGAAATTTTTGATTTTTTTCATATTTTTAAAATTTTTTAAAAAAATATTACAAATGATAAAACTAGTGACGGGTGGATATTAAATGGAAGAAAAAGGTTTGAAATATACAAGGAATTTTTTCAAACCATTTTAAATTATGATTTCAGTCAGCGCATTAGGCCCAAAGTTCATCAAATTTCCCAAAATTTCTGATATTTTCAACATTTTTTAACTCAGTTTTTCCTCTCAATATTCACTTGAAGTGTCTTCAAACCTGTTTTTGTTCATTTTGTTATTACTTTGCACTCTGCGACACTTCGCTAGCTCATGTGGAACTACCCAGGACTCACCACGAGGAGGTGACCGTACTTCTAGTCCTACACGTGAGCCCTTCCTTCCAACCAATGCGAGCACGAATTTACATTTCTTAGATACGTCTTTCACAGTTAAATTGTTCATTTGTGTCGTAAATTGATCAAATATTTCTGTCAGATATCCTCGTTTTTACTAAACTTTTTCTTTTCCTGTGATTACATACCAATTTTGAAGAGCTTGTGACCTATTCGACAGCTCTTTCAACTGATTGAGTCTCGAATGGAAGTTTAAAAAGAGCGCATTCAGAAATCATATTTAAATTCTAAGTTTCCAGTAATCTTTGTAAATATTGTGTTGTTAAATTACGTATAAAAGGTGGCTTTGTAATTTCCACATCATGACAAGATAACATATCGATGTATTCTGGCTTTTGATTTATGTATGTAATGTATGAAAATATATTTTTTATCTATTTTTGGGATCTGAAGCATTCTCACTTGTTTGCTTGTTTGTTTTCTATATTGGGCGTTGATAATACGATTTAAAACAAGTTTCTTTATATGCTCTCTTTATAAACTAACTAGATTATTACCGGCGTTGCCCGGGTGCTTATTAATACAACATTGCTCTAAAAATATATTTGAATGAATTCTATCTACCTGGGAATATAAAAACTTATTTCATGCTAAAATAAACTAGGTGAGCTTTAAATTGATAATTCATTGTTAACCGTAATCTTTATTGGAAAATACTCCTTTTAAACGTGTTACATTTTATCAATTTGTATGCTTAAAGGCTTATCTCTATTACTCTATCTATTAAAAGGTGAAAGAAAATGGCTATTTTGAGACAAAAAGTTTGAATTTTGTGCTTTTTGGATTTTTTTTAAATTTCAAAACCCTGACTATGTGAATTTTAGTGCATCAAGGAACCTCTGTGCCAAGTTTGTTGAAAATCCGATGAAAACTGTGGATTTGTATAAGGAACAAACATACATACATCCATTTTTTATGTATAGATATCGATAGCATATTTCTAGGGAGCAAAGTATACATTGTTTTGAATGGATGTGAATACAATTTTCTGCTTTTTCCCGGAGAGATAAGTATAAATATTTATAATCTCGCACAAATTTATAGCTAAATTAGTAACGTATGCACTTCATCCTAAAAGAGCTAGAGCACTTATACCGCGAATGTTATTATCTCTTTTAAAAATTATAGTCTAAAGATTATGTTTGCTGTAGTCAAACATCCCGCTTGGGAAAGTTTTGTTTCATAATTTTTTGGATATTTTCCCAGTCAAAACTATCTTGCTCATCTCATGAAGTTACTGTTGCTCAGTACTTCAATCATTTTTATTGTCAAAATCGATCTGATCAATGTCAAATTCTATAGGTGCAGTTCAAATTGAACTGATTTGAAAGTATAAATGTTGCTTAGTTTCGCCCAACATGCCCAAAAAATCACTTTGGTCCACTGGAAGGTCCATCTAGCTTTTGCAAAAAATGTCGCAAATTAGGTTCATTCAAATGTAATTGGCAAATATCCCGTTACAGAGGTCTATCAAGTTTTTCTTCCAGTTTCCGTATTACACCTTTATATTTTCCTGCCTTTGTAGAGCATCCATCAAAAACAATGCAAACAATATCCCATTCAAAGAAACATTTTATTGTTCCTGACTTGTCTAAAAATGTTGATGTGTGCACTCATTGGTTGGAAGCAAGGGGAGCGCGGGTGGCACACAAAGTGCGGCCACCTCCTCGTGGTGAGTCCTGGGTAGTTCCACATGAGCTAGCGAAGAGTCGCAGAGTGCAAAGTAATAACAAATGAGCAAAAACAGGTTTGAAGACACTTCAAGTGAATATTGAGAGGAAAAACTGAGTTAAAAAATGTTGAAAATATCAGAACTTTTGGGAAATTTGATGAACTTTGGGCCTAATGCGCAGACTGAAATCATAATTTAAAATGGTTTGAAAAAATTCTTTGCATATTTCAAACCTTTTTCTTTCATTTAATATCCACCCGTCACTAGTTTTATCATTTGTAATATTTTTTTAAAAAATTTGAAAAATATTGAAAAAATCAAAAATTTCAAAACTTTAGGCCAAATGCGCAGACTAAAGATGACGTTGCAAAAGTGAAATATTTTACAGAATTGTTACTTATCCTCATTCACAGTAAATGAAAAGTACCCGTTTACGAAAATCAAAAATTCATTTTTTTCGCTCCACCCTATTGAGGACCTATTGTTAGTAGTTTTAGTTTTGTACTTGCAACATTTAACAAAAAAAAGAAAAGAAAACATAATCTATCAAATGACATACTAGTTTCATTAGAATGTATATGAAATAAATATTAACCTTGAAAATCTATATAAATACCTACATATTTTTTTTTTTTTTTCAAAACTTTGCTCTTTCAGAAAACTCAAAATGATTTACTAAGAAGCGATTAAAAGAAAAACTACCTTACATTCACTTTAGAAATTGGCTGGAAATTTTATGAAATGAAGCGGTAGGAAAGAAGAAGAACAAAACTGCTAATCAACGTAGACTTCATTTTGAAATTCCGAGGATTGCTACGAATAAACAACTCCGAGGGAATGAATGCAAATAAAATAATTGATTAAGAGTATACCAAGCTGTAATGGAGCAGTAGTCAATAAAAAAATCAAATCACATGTGAACATTTGATCTCTTATGAAAAAACAAAAATATTTGGCAGTAAGAAGTAAAATAAAATGTGTATTGACGTCTTGCTAAAGCAATAAACTCGGTGATTTATCTTGTTTCGAAAATGTGTAACTGAAAGAGTTCATTTCTGACGTCAGTTAGGTTAACTATTATGTTGCGCAATTAATGTCAATTGTAACCACAAGATTTTCTTATGCAACTATTGGACCCAAAGTATTGTTTGAATGTTTATAACTGCAATGTTATGAGAAAATGAAGCGCCTTTAATCATTTTTGGCGCTTTCAGCAGCTGAATATTACTCGTCTTAAGTATAAAATCTATGCTTTTTAAGATGCGTTAAAAAGCATAGTTAAAGAGCAATTTCCCAAATTAAACAATTATATCGTAGATTATAAAATTATTATAATACAAGTAAATATAATAATGCGGCAATATGATTCAGTACATTTGAACATTACATAAATATTATTATAAAACAAAATTTTAAAATGTATGTAGATTTAAAGATTCTGGTTTATATTACATTTCAAAAGGTCATGCCAGTAAACTCATTAAGACTGCATTGAGCAAACTTGAAACGCATACTTTTATGGAATAAAACTTGAGCTCTTCAAGAAATACTACCTCTCTTTACTTGCAGATTACGTTCAGTCTTTTTACTTCCTTTTACGTAGTAACGGCAGTATTGTGATCACGAAAAAAATTTCATTCAAATTTCAGTCTAAATTTTGATTTTTCTCACCCCCGAATGAATGTGAAGTAGTTTTTTCGACCTATCCGCACGTGCATATGCACCTAAAAACATATAAACAACCGAAAATCCGTTGCGACCATCCCCGAATTAATTACGACTAGCTTTCTCGTGAAGTCTGTATGTACGTATGTATGTGCGTATGTATGTGTGTGCGTATGTATGTCACATAACTTAAAAACTGTATACCGTAGAAGCTTCTAGTTTTACTTGTAAATATTTCTAGAAGTTACTATAGATTTTTGACAACTTTTCTGCAGAAATTTATTAAAAATAAAAATACATATTTTTTCATAGCAAATATATTTTTGGCAGACGTCTAGACAAAACATTCTGCTTGCTGAACATCACGGTTTAAAGTAGGATTACTATACAGTACGGTTCTGCTGCAGCTCTTAAATAGAAGATAAAATTTGACATTCTGTACTAACCTACTAACAGCACAGATGTGATGAGATCAATGCCGAACTTACCATGTCGTAAATGTCGCAATTGTGATTGGCCCCTATCATCATATGGGTCTCGGAAGGATTCAAAATCTCATATGACAGAATTTTACATAACTCTTTGATAGGTAAACGGGCCCCTAAAAATGTATTGCAAAAGACCAGTAGACCTGCAAATCCACCACGGCATGAAATAAGGTACTATTGCTCTAAGTTTTAATTTGCATATTAATTTTCAATTATTGTAAAGCAGCATTTTTACAGTTTATTACCACAATTTCAGTTTATTACTGCAAAGTTGGTTGTATTATACTGTAAAAACAACAGCATAATACTGGTAGCAGAGGTTTCAGTTTAAAACTCTAAAATGCACATTAATAAACTGTAAAACTACCAACTTTACAGATTATTACTGTAAAATTAGAATTTTTACAGTTTATTACTCTAAAACAGTAAAAACAAAAATTCATTTTTTACAGTGTATGTGTTTAAAGTGTGCTTTAAAGTAGACAACTTTAATGTGCTTTTTATTAAAGATACAAAAAGATAGATCTTACATAAGAATATGCTATGCAGAACACAATACAGTGTCTCGCAGAAATGAGACCCAATATATTTCGCAACATAATAAACTAAACAGAGCGATTTTCATTACCGGTATGGATCGTAGATTTAATGGAAAAAACAACTTCATTTCTCTAAGAAAATAAACTCCCGAATTATGGACGAGCAATAATTTTCAGTATGTAACCTATTTCCGGAACCTATTTTTTCTTTTAATGGAAAATTGCTTGCAAGCATATTTTATTCTCTAGCAAAAGGATTGCTTACATGTATCCATAGAAGCACAATGTTATTAATGGTGAGCACATTGCAGAAAAATAAATTATGAAACTGCTGAAAACTGAAGGGATTTAAATTAGCAATATAGTACTGATTACACTATGTAGCTCGATTTTTGCTCTCCGGATATTAATATCGTTTTCTATTGGTTCTATCATAAAGGTATTAAAAAAAATCTTGATTTAATTTTAAAAAAAATATTTTTGTGGCGAAAACAACGAAAACAATGTGTACTATTATTGCGTAAACATGCAAAAATTTTTGAATTTCTTATTACGAAAAAGCAAAAAGAAAACATGTTTCAAATTTAAGTTGTTTTACTAAAATCATTAATTATATGCTGAATATCACATTTTTCCATTCATTCTCCATCAATTTAATAACATAACATTAAATTCTGTTAAGATATGCTTACAACAGTGTTAAAAAAGAATCAAATTTATTATTTTGGCCAGCAGTGTATTTTAGCTTTTGTCGCTAATTTTTAAAAAAAGAAGCAACTAATGTTAGCTAATGACTACTTTAGTTCATGTTTAGGATTTCAATTAACTAATTTGATTTTTTCCGTAATACAGGATTTTATGCGTTTTGAATTTATTATTTTGTTCAGGTTTCAATAACAAAAAAAAATATTTTGTTTGTCTATTGCTTAAATACGTTACTTTGAAAATTTACTTGATGGGACAGACTGTATTTAAAACTATTTTTTTAAATTCATTTATCCTTTTTTCTCTGATAAAAAAGTTAAACGATGATGAGTTATGATGAAAGCAGATTCAAAATATTTGAGTCATTTTGTTGACCGTGTTTTAATTTTCTAAATCTCAAAAGGCAAGTTTGACTGTCTGCTTATAAAAAGGTTAAGCCGGCATTCATTTAATCTGAAAAAAAGAAACTTACTAAAACAACCTACATTGACTCTCTTTTAGTTAATGATGATGATAATATTAAATGAAAACGGTATTCATTTAAAACGTTATGAGTTGTCTAACAACAGCTGTAGACAACTTTTACAAAATTATTTTCTCAACCTTAATGAATCTTACATTTTATACAAGAGATTTTACATTTAAAAAATAAATAAATATATTTATCGTCCTTATTACAGATATCCGCACAGATATAATTATCGATAATATTACCGATAATTTACCGATTACTTAATATTACCGATATTAAGAGCTGAACATTTGAAGAAAATGCAGATTTTAAATTCATTCGGTTCAAACTGTTTATTTTTAGAACAGATAGATTTAATGCACTTGTTTCAATAATAAATTAAAATCCAAAACCGTATACACTGTCATTGTTTTTCAAAGTAATTTTCACATAGCAGTGTTCTGCTATGTGAATGCAGTGTTCTGAAAAGAAAGAATCATAACTTGTTTATTTTTTTAGCATTGAATACTAAGTAGAAACAGTCTGTTAGGTTTTTTTTTTCGTATCATTAAAATCCAATGTTTTGATTTTCTATTTGTATTTAATGCTAGTAAAACTCAAAATAGTCTTCTATTTCTCACTAAATGTGTGTTTATGCGTAAAAACGTTTCTTATAAAAAAAGTTTTTCGCTTTGACAAAAACCTTTCAGAAATGAAATGATTTGTGATATTTTTTATCAATGCACATAAAAAATCGATGCGAAATGCTACGTATTTGTATAAATGATATCAATAGTCTTTCAATCTGAAAAGTTTGAAAATGTTGCCACACCTTTTTGAAATATTTTCGAATTCTCTTTTCACAAAATGGTGCATAATAGATTGAATAACCCTGCGAAGTATTCGTCGATCATAAATGAGCTGCCATTGCCATTTCTCGAAACGAAAAACTGAAATCAGTTCGATCATCATTTGGAAGACTGTAGCAGCGTAAAAATGCAAAAACTTTTCAAACGAAAAATGTTATTTAGTATTTCACTCTATCTGTATGTCAAAATCAGGTGCGACACTTTATTTCAGCATTCTTCCGCCTTTTTTATTAGTTATTTTAAAGATATTTTTGCTTAAACGCTCGCTTCATAGTTCTAAATATTAACTTCCTTGCAATTGTATGAAATGACACAATTGCTGGATATTGTTCTTTTATCAAACACTAGGGTCATTACCCGGCCTTTCCCGGGTGCTTATTAATACAACAGTGGTTCCTAAAAATGGTTCAAATAGGGTTGAATACAAATAATTGTAGCAGTAATTGTTTTTAACTTATTTCATGCTAAAATCAAATAGATGAGCCTTGAATTGATAATTTCTTGTTAATCGTAATCTGTTTTGGAAAATGCTCATATTTCAATATGTTAAATTTTATCTATTTGTACGCTTAAAGACATATCTCTATTACTCTCTATATATTCAAAATTGAAAGAAAATGGCCATTTTGAGACAAAAAATTAGAATTTTGAGCTTTTTGGATTTTTTAAAAATTTCAGAACCACGTCTATGTGAATTCTAGTGCATCAAGGAACCTTTGTGTCAAATTTGATGAAAATCCGACGAAAACTGTGGATTTGTATAAGGAACAAACAAACATATATATATTATACATACATCCATTTTTATGTATATAGATTATAAGCTTTCGACCAGAAAATTTATGAAGTTATTGAGCTAAAGCTGTAAATTTTCAGTTCAGAGAAAAGTCTGAAACTGTTGAAGTTGTAAGCTGTAAAAATCTGAACTTGTTACTGTCGTATTTGTAACATTTTTATAAATAAATAGAGCAAGGTACCTCCTCACGAGGAGGTGCATGTAATTTTTTTTTTCGTTACAAAGGGAGATGTACAATAGACGTAGCTCACATTTTTCTACTTCGGCAAGAACAACTAATGTTTAAAAAAGCACTTTTAAGAAACGTGCTCGTAAAGCTTTTTTCTATCTCTGTCTGCACTTAATGACCAAGAACAGCAAAAGTTTGAACATTTCAAAAAAAAATCTGGTATGGACCCCACACTACTTCCTTTTACGTGTAAATTTCTTAGTAGTTGCCCTAAGTGTTAAAAAAGTGCTTGGAGTGAGCAAGGTAACAATTCAAATATTTACTCCCCTAATCTACCACGAAACAATGCAAAAATTATTTTACAATGATTATTTTTCTAAATATTGCTGATTTTAATATCATTTAGTGAATTTTTGGCAAAATATCGCCAATAGCGCCAAGTTGAACCCAAATTCAAAAAATATTTTTTTCGCCAAATTTGTCGCCAACTTGGCGATACGTCGCCAAGTTGGCGTCAAACACTTGGCGACTAAAATCTTGGCGACATGTCGCCAAGTGGTGGCGCCAATTCATATCACTTGAGTCTGTATTGAAATTAACATTGATTTACCCCAAAAAAGGGGTAAAAGACCCCTTTGGGAACATTCGAATGCAATCACAAGGGGAGGTGCACAACTAAACCCCCCTCAGAGCCTACATACCAAGCTAGAAGTTTCTACGGCATATAGTTTTTGAGTTATGCGAGCCACATACGCACATACATCCGCACATACGTACATACAAACGTCACGAGAAAACTCGTCGTAATTTACTCGGGGGTGGTCGAAATTGATTTTTCGGCTCTTTGTATGTTGTTAGGTACATATGCACATGCTGACAGGTCGAAAAAACTACGCGACATTCATTCAGGAGTGAGCAAAGTCAAAATTTAGACCGAAATTTGAGTGAAATTTTTTTCGTGATCACAATACTTCCTTTACTACGTAAAAGGAAGAAATTAACGTTTCATGCTTCATCAGGAATGCATTCACATTGTTTTAAAATACACCTGAACTATCCGTAAAATTGCTTATTTTAGTGCGAAGTAAAAATACTGACTTATGAAAAAGTAAGGATTATAAGACTTAACTAGGTGACCCGTGCGGAATTCCGCAAAAAAAAAAAAAAAAAAAAAAAAAAAAAAAAAAAAAAAAAACCTCTAAACTTAAAATTGAGTTATTCAGGTTCAAAGATTTCAGTCCTCGATTGGATGTGTTAGATTTGGTGTCTTAGTTTCGCTCCCCTGCTAAGGCGGTTTATTTTAAAACATTGGTTGTCGTGGTATAAAACAGAGGATACCTTTCTGCCCCATTACGATAAAAAAAAAAAACCAAAAACATCAAATTTTTGACATCGGTTGTTCTTGCACCAAGGTACAGAATTGAACACATCAGTATACAGAGTTGTTATTGCAAAATCTTGTACGTTTGCACAACATCGCCATCAACTGCCGTCGTTCTGACAACTTTTCAAAGAGATCAAAGACACGTTCACTTTTACAACTACTACAAAAGTGATACCCTATATTAAAATCAAATACCCAAGGCTACTACTAAACTAAATACTAACGTTATCGCAAAACTACCATAGTATTTTGAAACAATAAAAGTTACAATTAAGGTTACCGAGCTAAGCCTTGGCTTGAAATGTCGCATTTAAAATTGATTTGAACAACAATGGTATCTACTTATATTAAAAACTGAGTATCTTTCTAACTATCTTTCTTTCTAACTATCTTTCTATCTTTCTATGTCACGCTTCTTTCTCCTGAACGCCAATGACCTGAAAGTCGAACCAGGTACCGATAGATAGGTAATTTTTCAGGCTTCATTAGTTTCAATTGATGTAATTATACGATTTTAATTAGCGAAGATATCAATTAATAAGTAGTCAAGTTTAAAGCGATTAAGCCTAATAAATGATTAAATATGAAATCCATTCTTGCATTGCAAAACGTGGTTGCCATGAAACAGTGATAAAAATGATAATGAGAATTTTGAATGAAGGCTTAACTAAATCAAACACGAAACTCATAAGCGGGCCACTTACGTAGAATTTTTATCGCTAGCTACTGGTAATATTTTGAAACATTTATTTGTTGAAGAGCCATCTACTTATATTAAAAACTGAGTATCTATGTCTGCTTTTTTCCTTTGAGCGAGCTGAACTTACTGAAACTTTCCTCACCATCTTGAAGGCGTGAAGCATCTCAATAATTCGAATGATTTTTTTTATACATATAGGAAAAAAGTAAAGGCGTGAAGCGCCTGTAAGCGAGCCGCCTTGGCGGGGAGTACTTTCTTTAAATTTTTTTCTCACTACTTTCAGGGCACGAAGTGCCCGTGCAACGCCGGGCCACGTGCGTGGTATGTCTTGAAATCGAATGAACATTAAATTATATCAAATAATATAACTTCAGAATGAGGTAAAAGTTAGAGTGGGGAGACGTTATGCATCAACATGCCGCAGGAAGCTAATCTAGCTGCCCTGGCAGCTAGTAAAGATTTTAACAGTTGAGCAAAAAATTTAACTTTTTCAAACTTCAATCGCTTATAAGTCGCTTAAACGTGGATTTTCGAGATTCTCGTTACGCGGCGCTAGCGGAGAAACGTTCTAAAGAACGCATTTTTTTTAATCTTTCGAATGAAATCAAAATGGAGACGATACGACAATTATTTCGCTAGATAGAGTCAATTTTGTGCCCAAAAATTGAAGTTCGAATAAAAAACGAACCGACACTTTTTAGAGGGTGGGTCTAATTTTCGTCAATAGCCCGCGGGATAAGCTTCAAAATCATAAATTTTCTTGCAATTCGATGAAGAAATGAGCGAGTTTCGATCGGGTATAGGATTCGGCTCAGAGAAATAATATATGGAGATAATAAGGAGGAATAAAGCTACTATAGGTTGATATTGCGCATGACATTACTCGTTGTTTCAATGGTTTGCAACTTCTTGGACACATTTCAAATCTATATATATAAAAATGAATGTTGGTAAATGTGTATATATGTGTGTTCCCTAAGATCTCAGAAACTACTCGGGAGATTTGGCTGAAACTTTCACCGTTTGTTCCTTTTGGCACTGGGAAGGTTTAGAGACCAGTTTCAATAAAATCCGATGAGTAGTTATTTTTTATTTCAATTTTAGACATGATTCTGTCTTTGTAATTTCAATTTAAAACTCCATTTTCGAAGGCTTTCATCAATCCAATCGAGTATTTAGTGTATCAACTCAACTCTCTGGCAGATAGTTGGAATTGCTTGCTACCGTAAATTTGGCGATCTTTTAAATCGCGCCAAGAGCCCTCAATAATGGAAGTTTTCCCAATAACTATCTCAAGTATAAAGGATAAAAAAGGTATTTGATTAATAGATTAATCTTTTTTTAAAAACAAATGAGATTCAGTTTCATATTTCGGAACTCCTTTAGATTTGTAGAGGCTTAGATGGCATGCATTATTTTCCAGACGAACACTATTTTGTTCTTTATACCTATTGCTGTTTTCAATCAAAGTATGTTACTATATTTTCTCGCCAAACATCCAATCAATGGTTCGTTTTCATGTCCAAACTATTTGCTATGATATACCGCAATGTTGGAAATTATTTTAACGCCTTAAGGAATGGTGTACTTTTAGCGCCAAATATAATATTCAAATTGATTTCAGATTGCCAAAAAGTAATCAGCTTCATAGAGAATACCTCAACATTTGGCGACAATTTCTCTTTCACAAAAGTGATAATACGTAAGTTTCTTTATTTATGGAAGGGATAGGGGTTCAGAATTATCCAAGGTATCCCAAATTAGCTACTAAATTGGCGACTTTTTAAATAGCGCCAAGAACCTTCAATAATCTACTTATATTAAAAACTGAGTATCTTTCTAACTATCTTTCTAACTATCTTTCTTTCTAACTATCTTTCTACGTCACGCTTCTTTCTCCTGAACGCCAATGAACTGAAAGTCGAACCAGGTACCGATAGATAGGTAATTTTTCAAGCTTCATTAGTTTCAATCTATATAATTATACGATTTTAATTAGCGAAGATATCAATTAATAAGTAGTCAAGTTTAAAGCGATTAAGCCTAATAAATGATTAAATATGAAATCCATTCTTGCATTGCAAAACGTGGTTGCCATGCCATGAAACAATAATAAAAATGAAAATGAGAATTTTGAATGAAGGCTTAACTAAATCAAACACGAAACTCATAAGCGGGCGACTTACATAGTATTTTTATCGCTAGCTACTTGTAATATTTTGAAACATTCATTTGTTGAAGAGCCATCATCTACTTATATTAAAAACTGAGTATCTTTCTAACTATCTTTCTTTCTAACTATCTTTCTTTCTAACTATCTTTCTTTCTAACTATCTTTCTTTCTAACTATCTTTCTATGTCACGCTTCTTTCTCCTGAACGCCAATGACCTGAAAGTCGAACCAGGTACCGATCGATAGGTAATTTTTCAAGCTTCATTAGTTTCAATTGATATAATTATACGATTTTAATTAGCGAAGATATCAATTAATAAGTAGTCAAATTTAAAGCGATTAAGCCTAATAAATGATTAAATATGAAATCCATTCTTGCAAACCGTCGTTGCTATGAAACAGTATAATAACAATGATAATGAGAATTTTGAATGAAGGCTTAACTAAATCAAACACGAAACTCATAAGCGGGCCACTTACGTAGAATTTTTATCGCTAGCTACTGGTAATATTTTGAAACATTTATTTGTTGAAGAGCCATCTACTTATATTAAAAACTGAGTATCTATGTCTGCTTTTTTCCTTTGAGCGAGCTGAACTTACTGAAACTTTCCTCACCATCTTGAAGGCGTGAAGCATCTCAATAATTCGAATGATTTTTTTTATATAGGAAAAAAGTAAAGGCGTGAAGCGCCTGTAAGCGAGCCGTGTTAGCGGGGAGTAGTTTCTTTAATTTTTTTTCTCACTACTTTCAGGGCACGAAGTGCCCGTGCAACGCCGGGCCACGTGCGTGGTATGTCTTGAAATCGAATGAACATTAAATTATATCAAATAATATAACTTCAGAATGAGGTAAAAGTTAGAGAGGGGGGAACTTATGCATCAACATGCCGCAGGAAGCTAATCTAGCTGCCCTGGCAGCTAGTCTACTTATATTAAAAACTGAGTATCTTTCTAACTATCTTTCTTTCTAACTATCTTTCTTTCTAACTATCTTTCTTTCTAACTATCTTTCTATGTCACGCTTCTTTCTCCTGAACGCCAATGACCTGAAAGTCGAACCAGGTACCGATAGATAGGTAATTTTTCAGGCTTCATTAGTTTCAATTGATATAATTATACGATTTTAATTAGCGAAGATATCAATTAATAAGTAGTCAAGTTTGAAGCGATTAAGCCTAATAAATGATTAAATATGAAATCCATTCTTGCAAACCGTCGTTGCTATGAAACAGTATAATAACAATGATAATGAGAATTTTGAATGAAGGCTTAACTAAATCAAACACGAAACTCATAAGCGGGCCACTTACGTAGAATTTTTATCGCTAGCTACTGGTAATATTTTGAAACATTTATTTGTTGAAGAGCCATCTACTTATATTAAAAACTGAGTATCTATGTCTGCTTTTTTCCTTTGAGCGAGCTGAACTTACTGAAACTTTCCTCACCATCTTGAAGGCGTGAAGCATCTCAATAATTCGAATGATTTTTTTTATATAGGAAAAAAGTAAAGGCGTGAAGCGCCTGTAAGCGAGCCGCCTTGGCGGGGAGTAGTTTCTTTAAATTTTTTTCTCACTACTTTCAGGGCACGAAGTGCCCGTGCAACGCCGGGCCACGTGCGTGGTATGTCTTGAAATCGAATGAACATTAAATTATATCAAATGATATAACTTCAGAATGAGGTAAAAGTTAGAGAGGGGGGAACTTATGCATCAACATGCCGCAGGAAGCTAATCTAGCTGCCCTGGCAGCTAGTCTACTTATATTAAAAACTGAGTATCAATGTCTGCTTTTTCTCCTTTGAGCGAGCTGAACCAAGGGCGGATCCATCTTCTGGTTAAGGAGGGGGTCATTTTCGGAAAGGGGGGGGGTCAAAGTGCAATTTTTGTGCAAAAATGGGGTGGTTTGGCAGTTTTTTCGTAAAATAAGTCCCAAAAATGCAATTTTTTGCTATATTTGGTCGGTTAAGGGGGGGGGGGGGTCATGATCCCCATGACCCCACTCTGGATCCGCGCCTGAGCTGAACTTACTGAAACTTTCCTCACCATCTTGAAGGCGCGAAGCATCTCAATAATTCGAATGATTTTTTTTATACAGGAAAAAAGTAAAGGCGTGAAGCGCCTGTTAGCGAGCCGCCTTGGCGGGGAGTAGTTTCTTGACATTTTCCTCACTACTTTCAGGGCACGAAGTGCCCGTGCAACGCCGGGCCACGTTCGTGGTACGTCTTGAAATCGAATGAACATTAAATTATATCAAATAAAACTTCAGAATGAGGTAAAAGTTAGAGAGGGGGGACGTTATGCATCAACATGCCGCAGGAAGCTAATCTAGCTGCCCTGGCAGCTAGTATCGTATAAATTGCGATATTTCAACGTTCTTTCTAAAGCGTGTCATTTCGGAAAATGTGTTATTTTGTTTTTGAAGTTAGATAAGAAAACTTTCTTCTTCTTTTAAACTTTGGTAAGATGTCTGTTGGTTTCTGTGAGTTGGTTCTGTTGCATTCGAATGTCCCCAAGGGGGTGTTTTACTCCTTTTATGGGGTAAATCAGTGTTAATTTCAATGCAGACAAAAGTGATATGAATTGGCGCGACCAAGTGTTTGACGCCAAGTTGGTGACAAATGTGGCGATTTTTTTTTTTCTGATTTGGGTTCAATTTGGCGCTATTGGCGACATTTTCCGAAAAATCCACTGGATGATGTTAAAATCGGTGATATTTAGTAGATTAATCATTGTAAAACATTTTTTTGCATTGTTTCGTGGCAAACTAGGGATGTAAATGCTTGAACTGTAATCTTGCTCACTCCAAGCACTATTTTAACACTTAAGGCATCTACTAAGAAATTTACACGTAAAAGGAAGTAGTGTGGGGTCCATACCAGATTTTTATATCATACTTTGAAGGAATTATAGTTGAATTATAACTAAAATAGTGTTTTTTTCTGCTATATCAATTATTTTACAAATGAACTTTTCATTTTATACCACGGGCAAAGCCGTGCGGGTATCGCTAGTATGAACTAAATTTTGTCAAAATCTGACGTGGCTGATTTTGTTTTAAGATGCACCTTCAAACAATTCTAACTACTTCAGAAATGTCTGCAAAAGAAAATGCTCGCTTTGACAAAGTAATATTATTAAATATTGGGCTAAACATATGACTTTTTGCTTAATGTTATATGCATTACTTCTCTAACCAGTTTCTCTATTACCACGTGGGAACTTTAACAAACTTACCATTTATTTCAAATCTAATTGTACCAGCTATTGTTGAAAAATAGACAGTCAAAAAAGGTTTTTTTTTCTGTTTTTATCACACATTACTTTAAAGGATGGAGTCTGAAAACTAAGATGCGCGGGTGCGGGGTTGCATAGAGCGTTGCGCTAGGAACGCGAAGATTGAAAGTTCGATCTTGCTATGGGTTTAATTGCTTTTGTTTGAGTTTTCTTAGTTTAATTTTGATCCAAATTTCTAAGATTTTTTGTCCAAACCTATTGTAGGATTTTAAACCACGGTTGTACTGTTGCTTTAAAACCGGGCAAAAGAAATCTTTTTTAAGCACCATAATCATTTAGCAAAAATAATATTTCTTAAAAGAGCTTTTCTTTTCTTTTTTTTCCTTGATATTTCATAAAATTACGAAAGTAAGGCTTTTTTTTTTTCCTTTAAAATTGGCAAAGAAATGACAATTCACTTTGTGCCTGTTTTTTTTTAAATAAAATAACCAATTATAAATATATTTTTGATAAATTACAAAAACAAATTTTTGAATCGCTGCTGTCAAGCGCTAATGCTTCGCTCGGGTCGGATAGTAATAATTTTATTATTAATGTTTTTCAACTCAACCATTGTGCT
This sequence comes from Uloborus plumipes, assembly GCA_038373865.1. Taxonomy (NCBI): domain Eukaryota; kingdom Metazoa; phylum Arthropoda; class Arachnida; order Araneae; family Uloboridae; genus Uloborus; species Uloborus plumipes. The sequence goes on along the minus strand of JAXGGA010003358.1, from coordinate 63,332 downwards.
TTCACAAAGTTACCAAATTTAACCTTTAACAACTCAAATTGTAATGAGTCTGAAAAGTATAACACTGAAGAAAGATCAAAGTTACGTCAAGTAATCTTTTTAGGTTAATAACACATTGCTAATAAGTATTTTCTAAAATATTGTGTACACAACGTTTCATTTAAAACTTTAGCTTAGCGAATTGTTTCTTAAAACGTTTTTTATTTACAATTTGACTACTCTATGGCAATTTAATTCAAAGACACGTCAAACAATACAAATTTCCTTAGAAAATAGTGTTGAATAGCATAATGTAAGGAAAATAAATAAGGTAGTCAGACCAGTAAACGAACACACCATAGTGAATGCCGAGTTTAATCATTTCATTTGTTGATCAATTTATTTGCAACAACAATTGTTTAAAATATTTTGCTTCAAAAAATTGACAACAGAAAAGCTCTACTTTAACAGAAGTATCAATTGTTATGCAAATCTCCCAGCAAAAACTCCATACATGTTAGATACTTGCCTCATTGCATGATCTTTATGAATATTAAATACTGAAGAATTCCAATTATAGTAATAATAATATTTATTATTATTATTATTATTTTAACATAATAATAATAATAATGACAATAATAATAATAGTCATAACAATTATTATTATTATTATTATTATTATTATTATTATTATTATTATTATTATTATTATTATTATTATTATTATTATTATTATTATTATTATTATTATTATTATTATTATTATTATTATTATTATTATTATTACTATTATTATTATTATAATTATTATAATTATTATTATTATTGTTATTATTATTATTATTATTATTATTATTATTATTATTATTATTATTATTATTATTATTATTATTATTATTATTATTATTATTATTATTATTATTATTATTATTATTATTATTATTATTATCGCAATCATTATTATTATCATTGTTATTACTATTAGTGTTATTATTATTATTATTATCATTGTTATTACTATTAGTGTTATTATTATTATTATTATTATTATTATTATTATCGTTGTTATTACTATTAGTGTTATTATTATTATTATTATCATTGTTATTACTATTAGTGTTATTATTATTATTATTATTATTATTATTATTATCGTTGTTATTACTATTAGTGTTATTATTATTATTATTATTATTATTATTATTATTATTATTATTATTATTATTATACGTTTCTTTTCCCTCGGTAACTGACTAATATCATGAAACGCACCCGTAACTGAACCAAAAATATTATTTAATTATTGTTTCTGGAAATTTTGATAATTTAATTGCATTGTCTTCATAACTTTTGTGTCATAATACAAGGGTTTAGCATGTTTGGAGTCTATGTAGCATGTTTTGTCCAACAACTGATAATTCTATTAAAATCGAACTGCCCAATAGTAATTTTCTTTTATACAATGCCGTAAATAAGGGAGACTTTTTTCTCTTCATTGCATGCTTATTTACATTATTTATTTTCATTAAAAAAACCAAGAAACATATCACGCTGCCATAAAAAATGTCCATAAGAGTATTCTTTTTTATTCAAACATCAACAATTATCATATAAATGATTTTCAATGTAATGTATCGTACATAATGCCTCAATTTTAAGGATATTATTATAAAATAAAATGTCGCGTAAGTGCTTATTTACTCGTCAGAGTACCTTAAATTAATAATGTACGAGTACTACCTTAATATTCTTCCTTTCCCAGGGGCAAAGTTTCTATGAGATCTTTTCTTAAGTGTTTTTTCTTTACTTTATTTACTTCCTTCACAGAACAAAAAAAAAAAAAAACTATTCTGTAAAAACATTTTTACATGCTAATAATACGTGAAAAATATAAATACTTACGCACTTACCCGCATGTTTAATTTTTGTAAAAAAATAAATGCATATCATGTCTGCGCAAACTCGGATCTGTCAACAGACGATTTATTACAAAAATCTATTCATTCCGTGAAGAAAAATACCGAAATAATAAAATTTTCCCAAAATCTTTCCCCAACACTAACAGCAATTTAAATTCTTTTTACCGAGAGAATAAGGATTTCCTTCATTCATTCCGCTGCTGTAGTAGAATTCTTTCAAAAGAAAATGAATCCAGGATTCGAGTTGCAAATCTATGCTAATTAGGCTTGGAAACCGAACTTCTAATGAATTCTCGGCTCAGCCTCTGCGAAAGTTTTAAATCGCAAATTCTCTTTCCTACTATTAAAAGATGAAACCGGGAGCGTAGGCAGTCCCTGTAGGAAATTTGTTTTACTTCCGTGGAACTCATCACTAATTTCGTAGCAAAAGTTTAATTTGAAAAATATATTTCTGTATAGTTTGTATACTTGCAGTGCTTAAGTGTAATGAGTCTTGACAAATTAAATTGGTAATTTCAGATGGAATACAAATTCCAGTTCGTCTAGTCCAATTAATTCTAAGAGTTCGAATAATGATAAAACTTTGAATCAAACTTCTTCCTTGCTGGCCAAATTAATGCCGTAAATTATCATGAAGGTATTATTCATACGCATTCATTTTGCTACCAGTAATAAGTCGATTCTCAAACCGAGATGCCATAGAAGTCTGTAAAACAGTTTTCTTGGTAGTACCTGAATATTCATACGAAAGCTAAGTTTGTAGAAACATTTACAAAATGAATATTTGATCCAAATAAATGGCTCAATGCATTTTTATTCGTCAAAGAATCATCGACACTAGAGAAACGGTTTTTCAAAATTACGTATTATTTGTGAAAATTTAGCTTATATTGCTAAATACACACACCGTTCGGTAAAACGGAAGATGTGAATATAGTGAATTTCAAAGAAACACCGAGCTTTCTAATCTTAAGAGTAAAAAACATTGACTCGTTGCTGACAAATTAAAAATTTTTGCAGTCAAGAATTTCAGCTGGTTATTCAGCTATAATGGTTCTTAAAGTCGTAATTTTGCACAAATTTCAATTTAACTTTTCATATTTTTTATTCGTTTTACTTATTATAAAAAACATTGTTTTATGTTTTGAGGAATTCGTTGGCAGCAGGTAATATTTATCTTCAGCAGCATCCATTTTTTTAAATTTATTTATTTAAGCAATTACTTAATTAATTTTAAGCAATAATTATTTATTGTTTAAAATTAATTAGTTATTTCTTAAGTGGAAAAACTTCTGATCTACTTATTACCGTTAAAATTTATTAATTTATTCTATTCGAACAATGAGTACTGAACACACAAAAAAAAAAAAAACTCATAACAAATATTCTCAATATCACTTGAACAGAATGGTTTTTTTTTTTATCTTGTGGGTGTAATATATTTATTTTTGATTTTTTTTTTTTTTTTTTTTTTCATTTTAAAGCAAGGTTTGGGTATTATGATTACTTGGAGTATAGCACATTGACGATAATTTTCCCTGGAAGCATTCATTAAAACATTTTGCTGTGTGAACGAACTTTCGGGTTTAGTTATACTCTAATTTCTTCATTTCTTTAAAGTGCGAGATGAAATGTATCATCAATCTGCAAAGGTCATGTGAGAAAAATAAGCAATTAGTGATTGCACAAAAATATCAGAATAAAATATTTTTCTGCACAACTTTTATCAAATCAATGTTTTTCGTTGTTGTTGTTTTTGGTAACACGCGATTTTTGAGGAATTTAAAATGACGAAAATAATATCAAAAGTTCATGTCCCTTAACCTGTTAAGAACCATAAGCTTCGAGGAAGAGTATGAGCATTTTTTCCACACCAAACTGTAAATGTAAATAACATATACAGTAAAATTACAATTATCCGAACTCCAACTCTCCGAACTTCTGATTTTCTGATTTATAACACGGAAACGTACTCAAACTCGCAAAATAATAATTCTGTCTATGCATGCTATTACTTCTCTTTCCTTCGATACAGCTAGTGCAGACACAGCACGAATAATATTATTATGAGTCACCGATTCATAGGGCAGTTCTAATTTTTTCGAATGAAGGCAATTTAGGTACTTTTAACATGCAAATGTGTTACGCTTCATGTATTTAATTAGAAGCTACTCTTCTTTAAAAAAAAATTCCATTAAATAACAATGAGGATGTAACCCTGAATACATGTAGAGCCACGGCAGTATGAATGCAGATGAATTTCACTTACGATGATTTTAAAAGAGAAAGAGAAAAAAGCTATTGCATAAACTTTAAACTATAGTATGTTTATTTATACATTTATTTATTTTTTTAAGGAAATACTAAGGCTCTGGTGTCTCAATAACATGGTAAAAAATTCAATTTAAAAATTGGTAGTCTTCCATAATTTAAAAAACTAATTTTGAGCTAAAGGAACACAGGACTCCTACAGTAATTAAAGGGCATAAACACACAAAGTAGAGGAGAGCGGGGCATGTTGGGACATGTGTTACTCTTCAAAACCATTTTAATTGAAACATAATGCTAATAATAACGACGAAGATATTCATTTCATTTTTGATACATGAAATATATTTTTATTTTGATTCTAGAACATTATTAATGATTCAGTTTTTAAATTATCTAAAAGTGAACTAAAATTTTCAAGTCTTGTTTCACCGCAGAATTTTGGGACTTCTTCTGATTTGTAATCCTTTTTCTTGAAATTACTGAACAACTCTGGTGACATTATGTCTTGATCCGTTCTAGATTAACCGACACCAGATACCTTAGCAAGATCTCTCTTGTTTCTGTGTTGTTCATTCAAAAATAAGCGAATGCTGAACGGCTACTTTAAGAATCGCTAAAGGCTGCTGTAATTATACCTCAAAGTTATGAGTTAGAATATTTTTTGCAATGACGAATTACCGTTTTCATTGAATTTTCGACCGTTGTTGCTGTTGTGGTTTCTCCTTCAGATTGGACTCGGAAAGGGTGGAAGGTGCTCCACCTTCTCAGAAATCCACCGGCCCCTGATCCTTCGGGGGGGGGGGGGGGCAAATTCTCGAGCTCTGCCCTTCTGGTGGTGGCGTCCATGTCCTACATACACATGCTCATACAGACAAACCAGTAATTGGAAAAACTACATTTCTTTTCTAGCGAATTACAACTACAACAACTTCGGTACAAATGTAGTTAACTACATGTACAACTACTTTGAAACAAATGTAGTTAACTACATCGACAACTACTTTTTTGAATGTAGTACCTACAAGCTACTTTTGAAATGCAGTTGCTACTTTCTACTTAAAAAAAAATAAATAAATAAGAAGGATACCCCGTTTGAGGATTGACCGAAAAAATTCGAAAATAAGTGAGAATAATAAATGCGTTCATTTTAGCATGGAATGTTACTAAGAATTGTCTATTCTATCTTTTTTTTTTTTTTTCTTTTTGCTCCAATTTGTCCTTTTAAGATATCTTTTATATTTTTTACCAATATTTGCAGCAAGAAACAATTCAAAACTAAAAGGTTGAAAGAATTCAACCTTCAAACTTTTAATAATATAAATAAATATATCAAAATTAAACGTATTAATTTAAAAGTAGTTTCCAGAAATCGTTACAAACTACTGTTTTTTTTTTTTTTTTTTTTTTTTTTTTTTTTTTTTTTTTTTGTATCGTGCTATTCACAACTCTATTTTTTTTAAAAAAAGTAGTGTACTACACTAAAAACTGCTAAAAAAAAGTAGCTGCTTCAGTAGTTTTGCTACTTGTAGTGCGCTACTTCCGACCTCTGAGACATACACAGTATGCCAACACGCTCATACCTACAACACGTGTCTATACGTACGCGCACCAATCGCAATTCGAGAATGCGAAAAACATAATTTGAATTTATATGCCAAATTTATTTTTCTTTTCCCTTTAGTTATTTTGTAATAGAATCTCTTGTGGTTACAGTTGAAGATGTTTCGTGTCTTAATTGAAAAAAACTAAGATTTTACTTCCCTTTAAAAAAAAAAAAAGTTCCCTTACCAACCAGTTTCAGGTTTAGCATACTGAATATGAAGAGCTGCGGCCGGTAGCTGCAGAAAAATAGTTAAATATCACTGTGATTTGTTATAAAGTACCCAAAGTATATGTTGAGAGTATGGAACACCTTATTCAAAATTGTATGTGGAAGGTAGTAAAAATCTGGGGAAAAAAACTGAAGTTTCAGACATTGTAAATCAGTACAATAATCAGAAGATAACAAATTCCTCAATGAAATAATTTCCCTCTACGATAATTTCCCCCTCAAAATAAATATTTAAGAAGTAATTGCTGCTGCCATCTAGATTTGAAACTTCAAAACGTTTTTAGCTGTAGCTGAGATCAATGCAAGCTAGTTTGTAAGCTAAGTTAGTTCGATTGCTGCTAAAATTTTGAATTCAAATCTTTGCTCCGCATGGCGGCATAAAAAACACATTGTGCTTCAAGCGTACAGAATTAGTAACCAATTGGAAAATGAATGACTATTGTATATTGCACGAAGTCGCCACTACAAAGGAGTTTTACGTAGTTGTCAAACAAGAAAAGTAATGATTTGTTTAGTTGAAGCAGGTCAAACATCTTGCCAAAAACAGTAATTACAAAATCAACTTCATACTTTTTCTCAAGAGAAACTGCAGTTAATTAATTATTCGAATTCAAATATTTGTCTCGACTCACCAATACTAATTTAATTTCGAAATTTTTTGCTTGCCATGACTGAAATTGTGCTGCCATCTGATGGTCAATATTAAAAACCGAACAAATGTATATTTAGATTGGAATTAAAAAAAAAGAGAAAGGAGACGAGAAAAAACGGCACTATTTTTTATTATTAATAGAAAAAATGTGTTTTTTTAAATATAGTGATTAAAATTTATTTTCCATTTGACTTCTTTTTTTCGCCACACTTTAGTTAACTGTTTATTTATTTTCTTAAAATGTATAGAAACACTAGTGAAATGAATAATCGCTAAGAGACAATGTATTAGGTGCTTACTCAGTAATAATACACGGTGTTATTTTCTTTAACTTTTTTTTCGACAGCCTTTTAACTAAGAAAATTATAATTGTTCCCAATTGCTATGCAAATGTAACCTTCTCATACAACAAGCTTTTTTTTATAAAAAATAATATAGTGCATGAAATTCTCACTTTATAAGCTGAACTTCTTACAAACATTTAAATATGAATATTTTCCAACAAAGATTACGACTAACAATGAATTATCAATTTAAAGCTCACCTATATCAAATATTTTTTAGAGCTATGTTGTATTAATAAGCACCCGGGCAAAGCCGGGTAATAAGCTAGTATTCAATATAATTGCTTTTCTTCTAACTAGTTCGCATAACTGTGCAGTGGACCTATGGTAACTCGACAAGCGAATAGCTTGATCAACTTCAGGGTGTCGATGTTTATTTTTGTTAATGTTTGGTCCAGTGTTAATTTCAATGGGTGCAAACCTTTCTAACTTGACACACATTTACAAAAACAAAAACCTCTATAAGTCGACATCTACTTGCTATTTTCGTCCACTGTTAGCTACCTATATTCTTTCACATTAACCATTTCTGAGAATTCTGCTGTTTATGGGTCAGTTAATACATTGTTTTTCGTAAAGAGCTCGTTTTGAGAATTTCCCACTAACCCATAGGAGACAGCCACTACCCTCTGCGCTGTTGGTGCAGTCTCAGGGCGTTGTCTAATTCATTTTGTTATGTCATTTATTTTAAAACAAAAAAAAAAAGAAAAAAAGAAATATCATTTACTGAAATTGTAACTTTGATGTTAAGCACTAGTAAATAAGCAATACAGAAAACACTACAAGAGTTAAAATTATGGAACCTCGATAAATTGATCCCCGCTTAACTCGACAGATATTCACGGTCCTTTGAGGTGTCGAATTACCGAGGTTTAACGGTATTTGTATGCTTTCAAACAAATACAGATCCAAACTATTTTTGTCACTCCCGTAGAATGTCAAACAGATGAATAGAAACGGTTCCGTGACGCCTGTCGCCACAAACAAACAACCCTTTCCGTGGGGTTGACAGAGGCACACATAATGATGAATGGCTCATAGAATGAGACGGCTTATCGATTTACTGCTCATGTTTATGCATCGCCACGTTTTCTGCTACTCATGAATAATTTCTCAAATAACAACTCGTACTACGGTGAAATAAAGAGTTCAATGCAGCACCAAACTCATTTACTTTATTATTTCTAATGATTTGTTGCACAAAATCATTTTTGAGAATATCTTTACCATGTACGAACGTTTGAGATACTGAATTAACTTCGAAAATAATGATACTATAGCTCAGTTTTTCACCACCTCTTATGAGAGTCTTTTGAAAATGTTCAAATTCCAAGGAATCTGACGCTTGTGTACTAATGCTTCTTTGCCAATTTTTTTTAGAACCAATACTTACATTGAATGACAATGAATGCAAAATATTATCTCCTTTTATGAAGCAGTTTGAAGGCAGTTTATGATAGACGAAATTCATTAAATTTCCTCTTGATTACTTGAAGAACTTTTTTGTTTATTTATTTTCTTCTAGAGGAACCAATCTTTTTTAATAACTAAAATTTTTTTGTGTTTTTTTTTAAAAATAAGTTTAAATTATGTTTCTTTAATAATAATTTAATCAGATATGGTCTTTAAACTAATCAAGTGCAACTTCTACCGCGAAGACAGCTTTATATTTGCATAAGCAGTGGAACCTTGGCAACTCGACACTCCAAGGGACTAAGAAAAGATGTCAAGTTCAGCGGGTTTCAGCTTACCGAGGTTCCATTATTTCAGCTATTGTAGTGTTTTCTGCATTGCTTATTTACTTGTACTTACCATCCACGTTATCAAATTAATTTCAGTGAATACTTTTTCCATTCTTTCTTTCCTTTTTTTGTTTAAAAAAACATAACAGAATCAATGGAACAACTTTGAATAATTTAGGAATAAATTCTCTATTTTCAAACCGAGATGTTTTCTTGTCAATCTGGTCTATTAATGACAAAAACGCTGCTCACACTTGTTTGAAAAACATTTGTCATTGCTCCTCTTGGGGACTGCCCTAGGTACGTTTCTTCAACACATTCATAGCTCAGAGACTGTAGTTATAACAGAGTGATGGCTGGCTCCTCTAGGTACAAGGGGGGGGGGGGGAATTATTTTAAAAGAAAATCCAGAAACCAATTGTTCACTCTTAAACTGCAAAATTCTCAGAAGTGGTCAATGCGAGAGAATATCGATTGCAGAAAATGAACTAAAACAAGTGGATGTCGACTTACCGAGGTAGTCGAGTTATCCACGTGTTAAGTTACCGAAGTTCCACCATAGTACGAAATAAAAAACCCTCTCATTCACCCATTTCAACTGGATGTTTTTTTTATCACCTAATTTGCGAGATAACGATTGGACTAAGGTGCACCGGGTAAATTTTGATACTGATTGAAAATCTAAGTAAAACGTGATTAACAGTCATCTAAAAATTTAAATTGATGCTTATTTTTTGAGAAGATAAATGCGCTCTAACCATTTATGGTTGACTCTTTGTACAGTACACAAATAACACACTGATAAAGTGATTTCTCAGTTTTATCGCATTTCAGTAAGATGTGCTAATTTATATCCTACAAAGTTAAACTCTTTGGTTCTTTTAACAAGAAACATACGATGTGGCATGAAATGCAGGGCCGTCCATGTAAAGCCGCCATTTTGTCCTGCACGTAATACTCACGAATTTCATTAAAATGTAGTAATTTTAAAGGGTAATGAAGGAAATTTTGTTGGTTAAGAAATCCTAAAACGGTGTGAGATTTCTTAGACAAAAAACTCTATTCATTACTTTTTTAAATTACTACTTTTTAATGACATGTATGAGCGACCCGTGAGGGACAAATAGGCCGCGTTTTCGTGGAATGACCCTACATCGAACGGGTAAAGTGATCAAGTAATTCTCACACAAAGAATCAGTCATATCCGAACGCTGGAAAACATGTGGTAAAATATTTCCTCGGTATTATCTATGCTTGTTTTGTGAGTAAAACAAGTTTACACAAGGTTTATGAGTAAAACATTGTCGAGCCTGTCTTCTTGCACAAATACAGCCAGTTAACTTTTATACAATTTGTGTGCTGCTATATTTTCTAATGAAAAATTTATCTGACAATTTTTAAATTTATTTTTTTCAGTCATTGTTTAAGACTATACTTGATGTTTTTAAATTAGTTCCCTAAAATGCATTTATTGCAATTTATGTGCGGTTACTATTTATTTGTTTTAGAAAAATTAGCACTGCTTTATATTTGTGTATTTGTATTTTGAATATAAATATCTCATGAAGTGATCGTTCGCATGTTTGGAAAAGTTTTCTGCATTTCAAAATGCATAAATTTTTTAAAAGGTGAAACTAGTTTTTATAATATTACGCATTCTACATTTAAATACAATGTGTTTATTATTCAGTTTGATATATGTTCATGTACTATTTATTTGCGTTTACCCTTTTCAAAAATTATAACTATTTTTTGAAGTCTAACAAATTTATAAAATACAATGATTTAAGTTTAAAAATGTATTTTTAAAAACATTTCGTGTATTTTTACTTCAGCAGGAAACTGCTCTAAAGTTTTGTAAAAATATTGTTCAGATTTTTGTTAGCTCCACTCTGCCGTTTAAAATAGGATATATTTACAAATTGTCAAATTTCTTTATTTTATTCACATAACGTTACAAAGGCACTGCTCACAAAACACAAACACTTTGCATACCAATGATAATGGCTGTTATCTTCTGAAACTTCATGGTCACTTGTGAATACATATGCAACCGGAAACAAATTTGCAATAAAGGAAAATAATTGCATTAAAGTTATTGACACTTCTTGCAAATGATATTTAAGAGAATACAAAATCCTTAGCGGTGCAAAAACGGCATGAGCTAGATCATGGCTTTTTACTATGGCATAGCATGAACACCAAACGCCGTCTACGACAATGTTACCAGATTCTGTTAATGGAGCAAAAACCCCAGTCCTTTTTGTTCGTCTAACTTCTTTTATTAATGAAAGAGATGGTGAGTTGCCGTGAGAAATTTTGGCGATAAAAGTACCAGGATGAACTGCATCTGCATGAATTGCTTCGAAATTACTTATAAGTGATGAATGAAATCCAAGTTCGGTACGAGAATCAAGTTTGTGAAGGTAATTTGAAGATTCCGAGATTGGTACTACATTATGAACTTTCTTTTTGACTGCACGATGTCGGCTTGAAAGTCTTTTGACTGAAGTAGAATGTTCATAACCTCTTTTTCTGCTTTTTGTAAAACTGAGTTTTTCTCGCTTTACGGATGAATACAGTCGTTTTTGGTTTGCTGTGTAGTTTCGTACTGAAATTTGCTTTTGTTGAAGTCTAAATCCAAAACGTCGACTCTTAAACTGTCTAAATAATGTTTTGAGGACTTTAAAATCTTTAGAAATAATATCATGATTGGTAAAATTACAATACGTAACTCCGAGTCGACGTGAACTGCTTAACATTTGCTTCCTTGTTTTATTATAATAGTTAGTGTTCATATGCACTCTTCCAAAGCTACGTTTTCTGTTCACTATTTCTTGCGACAGTTTTTGCTTTTGCACATTAAAATGCTTCTCAGTGTTTCGCACCTTTGGTAAATAATGGAACACTAAATGATTTCTCGTCAGCAGTAAACTATCTCCCGTTTCGTCTATCATTTCAACGAATTCTGTTTCAAGCTGTGGATCTCTGTGCAAAAAAGTGATAACTTTACTGTACACAAAAGCTCCATTCGGTCCGAAACTACTTAAAACTTCGTCTCCGACTTTCAAGTTGGTCATCAGTTTGACTCCATTGTTTGTGATGACCTTTGAGTTTCTTTGAAAACAGCCAATAGATTTGCCTTCAGGATTTGTTTCTGAAATTAAAAAAATGTCTACCATAAAATGGCCAAAATAAAAAGCAAAAACACAATATACAGTGAAAAAAATATTTTTAAACGTAAACATATTCTAAAGAATTATTTGAAAATATATTCAATCGTTGTCGCTAAATATTCTAACTGTGAAATACTATTAAAATTTACTAATTTTTAGAGAACATTTGATTTTGATTATTTTGTATAGCAGTTCTTAGTATAATTGAGGAAAAAAAGTTCCGTGAATTTCAGTTTCCCCGCTTAATGTTATAAATTTTAGGTGTTTCGTAGTTTCCTTCAAAAAAAAAAAAAATTCTACTAAATTTTAAAACCCAAACATTGATTCATCTCTTCCTTAGTAGACTTTATCCCTTTACATATCTGGTACCTTTCTTACATCAGGCTTTTAGTGTTCAAAAGCCGGTTGAGTTCCATAATTTTCAAAGTTGTTTTATTTCATTTGATACGTTTTGGCCAATATTATCTCACTGCTGAGCGGTTTTGAGCTCATCTATCTCAATCAGATTGAAAACTGCTTGTCAAATATCAAGTTTAACTAAAAGATTCTTACTAGTGGTTGTCTTTTTGTATTTCTTGCAAAATTTTAAAAAGTAGATTCACAGCTGATTATGATACTAAACGCCTTATAAAGTATTCTTTTTAAATCAAAATACATCGTCTGCTCAGAAAAGTGTCCGTTTTGCAAATCGTAGCTTCTCAAATCGTTATCACAGCAATTATCTGTAATTGAAAATCATTATTAAAAGCCTTATGATCTTTCAAAACACCCAATGAAAGCCAAACTACTGCTTTGGGTAAAAACTATTGTTTGAAATTGCCATCGATAAAAATATGAAAATAATCCTGACTATACGGGTTCCGAGGGGGTAATGGAAAAGAAAATTGTTTTATAAATTTAGATCCTTCCTTATCTCTTGGAAGAAATGAGAAATAAAATTTTGCGCATTTCATTTGAGATTATACTCCCTGAAAAAAATACTGCTCGAAAAATTTCACGAAATTTGTTAAAGAACCTTTTTTTTTATTATTATTTTTTAAATCACTACAAATATGGTTGTCCTATTTGGGTTTTTTTACCCAATTCTACTTATATTTCCAACTGATTTAAAGTATTTGAAATTTTGGCTATTACAATTTAAGCAAAGTAACGCTCTACTTTATGTTAATATCTTGAGAATTTATATACTCATCAAAAAGAAACATTAATAGCAGTGTGAAGAATTTACGCTGAATTTTTTAGTATTTTTACTAAAATTTTTTAAAGTTTAAAATTTGAAAGAAAAATACTTTATCGCCAAAAAATATTTAAAAAAAAAATCTGCTACGTATTGGTAAAACAAAATGATCCTTTAAACATGCATTTTTTTTTCCTTTTCAAAAACTTGTAAAATATAAGTTATTTCTTATACACATTGCACACTAAAAAGAGGAAACAACTTTTTCTATTAAAAGTCACGTACTTTATTTCATTCACGCAAAATAGAACAAATCAAATTTTAAGTAAAGATAGCCAGTGGCGTACATAGCGCCCCACAGCCTCTGAGGCGAGGGGGAGGGTGCAAGAGGTTTGACGACACACGATCTAGAAAAATAGCACTATAAGTTGCACGGGAGAAATATTTTTTATATTTTAGTAGGGGCGGAGGTGTTCTAAATCTTGCGTGGGGCGCACTTTAGTCGATGTTTTTTTTTTTTTTTTTTTTTTTTTTTTTTTTAGTATAGCTTAAGCGAATTGATGTACGTCTTCCTAACATTTTGCTTATAGAAAAAAAATACTTTATAAGTGGATTTTGCTCAAAACTTCTATTAGGACTGTAAAAAACTACTTCATATTATGCCACTACCAAACAAAGGAAGGGGGGGGGGGTAGAGTAATGAAAAACTTTTGCCTAAGAAAATGCTGATTTCTTAATTTTGCAATTTTTGTAGCCTCTTTGTAACAAAGTATTAAAACTCAACTCAAAAAAAAAAAAAAATAATAATAATAATAATAATAACCGTCATTAAAGAAATAACACACACATTTACTACTTATAATTCAGAAAAGTCCACAGACCGATTAGAATTTACCCACTTTTTCTGCTGAATGACTGTGCTTTTGACTTTCCATAATATAAGTGTTCTTCATGTCTAATGCCACACTTTCTCAATCAGTAAAAAAAATGCACCCACCTGACTTTACAGAACAATGGATGTGTGTCCTTGCTTCATAGTAAACCCAATCAAATCCGGCAAGCACGGCCAATTTTGCAAGCTGTCCATATTTGGATGGGTCCCTGTCGCTGGTAGTGATGTCCACCGCGCGACCTTCGTAGTGCAGGGAAGAAGCAGAATGGTGGCCTTCCTCATCCCATCCTTCAGTGACTCTCAAGCGCACGCCTGGGTATTGGTTCATCACCGAGATCGCCAACGTGTCCAGCTTCTCTCGGCAACGCTGAAAGAAACGTTTTTTGGGGGAAGAAATGTGTTAAGTTTGAAAGATTAAGAGTAGCCACAATTACATGTTTAACAATTTTTAAAAATATGACAATGCAACTACTGAACACGCACATGTATAACAACATCTCATATCTAGTTGTTGTTCGATAAATAAATTTGAAGTTAATGCTGATATTAAGAGACGTTGTTTCCTTGGCTTATACATATTTTCTGGTGAACCAGGGGACCAGGGGTTCAGAAGTGATATAAGTGTGTCTAATAATAAGCCATGAACTACTTCTAAAACAATCAATCAAAGAATAAACTTAAAAATAGTGGAAATTTCGGTGAAATTTTTGGTTGCTCTAAAATTATGCATTAGGGTTATTGACGTTGTTTCCTTTGCTTATACATATTTTCTGGTGAACCAGGGGTTCAGAAGTGATATAAGTGTGTCTAATTATGCATTAGGGTCATTATGCACTACAACTAATTATGCATTAGGGTCATTCCGTTGTGACTGACGTGACATTTTCTGCTGATTTTTTAAATATCTTTATTAAGAAATATAAAGTATAAAGCATACTATATAATGGAATTGGTCGATTTAAGATGCACATGAAGTCATTTGTGTCATTTCTACCAAAAATTTGAAGCAAAATAACTGCTGTTGGAGGTATTTTTGAAGCAAAAATGGTATTGCGACTGACATAATATTTTTTTAACAAAAAGGTTGCGTTAGTTACAATGCAGTTTTTGCTGAAAAATTATCTAAAAGTTGTTATTTTGCTTTAAATTCTTGGTATAAGTGGCACATATGCCATCAAGTACATCTTAAATCTACAAATTCAACCATGTAAAATTATTTATGCTTTAGGTTTTTAATGAAAAGAGTTCAAGAATCAGCTAATAATGTTACGTTGGTTATTAAGGAATGTCTCATCAGTTAATTGCAAATGTAGTGACGCAATAATTCATTTTATTCATTAATCATGGAAATAGTTCAAGAAAAGTTCAAGTTTCTTTTGGTCTCAACTTTTTTTTTTTTTTTTTTTCAAATTTTACGAAGTAGGGTGAGTTCTGGTAAGTGCGTCCACGGGGTAAGTGCGTCCACTGGGAATTATATGAACACTGTTCTGAAATGGCTTCTGCAACACATCGACTATGTTAGATAACTGTCTAATGATAATTTCAATACGTAGAATTCAGGCCTGGATTCAATAGACGAAACAAAATCAGAGACAACCTAAATGCCTTCAAAAAAACTCTAAAGTAAAGATTGAGAAGGTTTTGTTTCAGTTTCTCTTGTAGTCATACCTAGCAATTGAAGTCAAGAAATGCAAGTTGTTTCTTTTGAGTAATAGCTACTATTAACATACATGGGGTATTTTGATCAAATACTCTAAGTAAAATTTGTTTATATGACGGTACGCACTTTCCCTTTCTTTAAAGTAAGGTGGGGGTAAGTGCGTACCATTTTGATGGGGCAAGTGCGTACCACTACCACGAGGCATATGCGTACTATTATTCGGAGTAAGTGCGTACCACTATGATGAGGCAAGTGTGTACCATTACGTGGAAAATCCGACTCTCGTAATTCACCTTTAATTTTGCTTATAACTCTTTTGTAAGCCGATTATAAATCCGACGTCATTTCCATCAAGTGTTTATATTTACAGTGAATGCGGCGTAAAATTTCAATTTTATTCAATATCTCTGAAATATATTGGCTTTTAAGTATCAGTTAGTACATTTTTCGTTGAAAATAGCGATCATAAACTATACTTAATTTAAACCAGAATCACAAATTAAGCAATGAAATTAAGTGAAACACTTAATGAGGAACCAACTGATTCAAAAAACGAAGGTGAAATAATGAATAAATTATATTTAAGAAAATTAAGAACACCTTGTAAAAAACTATTTCAATGTACAAGAAAAAAAAGTACAAGTATCATATCATGATCAATTATTTATTTATTTATTTATTTATTTGCTCTTTATTTTGTGTTTTCTCTTACTTCTGCTGATTCTAATAAGAAAAGTATTAAAACCGTATTTATTCAAAAAAAAAAAAAAAACGAATTGTTCACTCAGGTCACCTAACGATCTACCATACAAATAGAACTAAAGAAAATCATAGGGGTACGCACTTACAACAATGCTATTGGACGCACATATCTCATTTTACATTTAAGAAGGGGTAAGTGCGAACCCTAGCTTAAACGCAGACTGTTTAATGTATTCAATCAAAATAAACTATGTATACTATAAGTGATTATTTCTAAATAAAAACAACTTACATTTGCTCACTTGGTCTTATTAAAAGGACAAAGGAAGAATCACAGACACAACTCTCTCAAACTTCAAATCACAGTTGTTCGTAAGACACGTAGGAGATCACTGATTGCGTTTCATCCATGCAAGCAAGTGCTGATCTCTAGTATTAGGAATTAACTACCTAACATATTTAATATGTGCCAGAAGTTTTTCCCTGCTCATATTCACATAATTTCAGGTGGACGCACTTACCCCGCTAGGTAGGGAAAGTGCGTACCTTAGAATAGGTGTCATAAACTAGGTCACAAAACCTACGCTTATGGTTTATTTAACACATTATATGCTTGAACATCTTAGTGAAGGATCTGGAAAGAAAACTAAAAAAAAATTGTGAGTGTACAAGATTTTTCAACGGAGCAGCATCCTTGAGAACATGAACTTTGAAAAAAAGGGTACGCACTTATCAGAACTCACCCTACTTAATTTTCTGACTTGTTTCCGGTGTTAAGTAAAATAAATGTGTTTAAAAATACTTAATATTTTGTAACAATATTGGTTGCTTGCTATGAAAAAACAATTATTTTGTTGCGTTCTGGCAAAAACTCAACATAATAATTTGGACGTACGCTTTATGAAAATGAAAACTTTGAAGTTCAACCCTCAAGGGGTGAAAAATGCTTGCACATTTCTCACTCTTGGGCAAAAATAAAATCTTCATATTGAAAAAGTTAGAAAAAAAATCTAGTACCCCTTAAAATTCTAACAATTGTTGTTTTTTTTTTCTCTTAAATGATGATGAGGAAAAACATGAATTCTGATGCAGAAAGATATTGAAGTTGCAATGGGTTTTAAACAAACGCATGAGACCTTAAAAAAGATGGGGGGAAGGGGTTCAACTCCATTTCTCAATAAAAGGTAATCGTAATTATTAGCAAAATCAAACTATTTTTCGCTGAACCACTAATGCTATTTGTTGAAGTATGGTACAGTCATAGAAAATAAAAACGAAACACTCGCTCGTATTCGAAGACTATTAACACTAGAGACACGTGCAATATGTTATTTTTTCAGGAATAAAGTGCTCTACAAATTTCTATTGTTAAAGTGTTCTTAAGGGGTCGTCTTCATATAAAAATTGGCATCAACTTCAAAATTTTCTATGAAAACCCCCCTTTTTTATCACATATTTGTGATCAGCAACATCATTTTTCTTTGTATACCAAATCGTTTTAAATTTGCTCCAGCCGTTGCTTCACAATTGAACTGAGAAAAAAAACGTCCCGTAATGTTAAAAATATTTTTGATACTTGGGCATATAACACCTGAACCACGATAGGTACGGCAAAGTTTGTTTTTTTACATCAAAGTATGAACCAACCCAACAGTAAAAACGTCATTGACTTCCTCTCAGATAAAATTTTGAATTTTTTATGAATTATGAGATTAATATTTGACAAAATGATGATCTGGAACCATATATTTTGATGGAGAAATAATCTCGAAAGGGTTTCAAAGGAGAATCCAAAATGGGAGTTTAAAATATCCAGTAGTTTTTAAGATATGCTAAAAGAACCGTTTTTAGGGACCATATACAACTGCAAACTGAAACAATAGCAAGGAATTTCTATGTAAAGAGAGAGGAATATGCTTATCCACCAGTTGCAGAACATGCTCAGCATTTTTTTATATAGTATTTAGTTTTCAACAATGATAATATGTTGAAAGCAAAACAATTAATAAAACTGCTGAGTATATTTTAAAACTGGTAGACAATCCAATTTTTTGTCCATTAGTGAGAAGCCTGCTTTCATGCAACATGTAGTAATTCAAAAAACTTTTTACGTGGACACTTGATTTTCATAGAAAATTGTGTTATCTCGGAATGTTATTCGGAATAATCTGTAACGATTACACGTTTTTTTTAATTCTGAGACACGGTTTTAACATTGCTGCCAATCCTATTACAGTAGACAAGAAGTTACTTTTAAATTGTAACCTCTCTCCAGAAGGTATGTGCTGCATGGGTTAGTGCGTAGCTAAAAGTATGCATCTATCTTTGTTTAATCAAAAAGATAGAATGTTGCATTTTTCCCTTGAACTCTACACAGTAGCGTTTTCTCTTCCAAGTTTCAAAAAATTTTATAACTTTAACAAAACTCGAGAATTTTTAATTTCTTACGAAAAGCAAACGTATTATTGCGAGTAGCTTTAGCTAATTTAATCGAAAAAATATGATTTTGTCTACGCTTTGTAAATTTCGACCTTGAAAGTAGCATTTTAAGTGTGGTGGAGGTACCTAAATCTTTGGTTGAATCTTAACTTTTGTTCTACTGGTCCTAAAGTAATGCCGTTTGGTGCCCAGCTTACTTTTGGCCCTCTGCGCCTAATTATGTAACAAAAATTAGGGGTTCCTATTTGAAAATTCAGACTTTGTGTTCATTTCACTTTGTATATGGCCCCTTATCAAAATTTTACACACATAGTTTTAAAGAACACTTTAATCCATGTCAGAAGACACCTTTCTTTTGTTCTTTGTAAGTATAGCAGCCCAACAATTCAGAGTGTTTCGGTTTTTTTTTTTGTTTTTTTTCTATGACTGTACCTATAAATATATTTATACCTCTCACTTCAATTACAATAATACTTAATACATGTAAAATCTCGTCTTAGGAGCTCCTACACAATTTAAAAAGCACTTTTTTTTTCATCTTGTTATTATAAAGCATGCATAGTCCTCCACTCCTCCACATGTCACGAACCAGCTTGTGTGTTCTAGTTAAGATCCAAATTGTTAAATGCTGCCTTAACTAAAGTTCCGATTTAATTATTAATATAACTTACATAGAAATATCACTTCTAATCTAAGAAACAAAGATTACGAGTACTTGCTTTTTGATTTTTCTTCAATGTACGTTTTTAAAGATTTTGTAACATATTTACACTGAAAGTTCAAAAATGTATTTTGTTGGTCATTCCATATAAAATCAACAAATTTTCAGAAATTTCCGTGCCTCACCATTTTTGATTTTGATCATACTTGGTAGGTAATATGCACCAACATTCTGTACCTCCAAACTGTTTCATTTTTTTCTCGAAAAAATTTTATTCTCGAGATATAGCCATTTTTTTGCTCCGCCGATGAGTAAAATTCGGCATTTTTGATCTTTTTCTAAGAACTCTGGAAAATTTATTTAAAATGGTAAAAACACCAAACACGGCTTATTTTAAAGCTAAAAAAATGAACTTTGATTTGTGCATTAAAAGAAACGGTTTAAGTTAAGCCTAAATATAAATTTTTCCGGGTCATTTCGCGGTTCAAAAAGTGCCGCTTTCGTCATTTCAAGCATGAAAAAGTATATGAAGGACTGACAGTGGGGGTCTAATTTTTTTTTCTTGCACCCAGTTATAGATACTAGAAGCACAGAAAAAAAATATTATACCAGTAGTCCTTCATTATGAAAAAAATGCTTAAACTTGAGAAAAAATTAAAATTGGCCTTTTTCACTCCCCATAAAACGGCCTGTGGAACAGGTAGTGAAGTTGAACAAATGCATGGAGTAAGAAGGTGTTACATTGCCCTTTAAAATGAAACAAAAACTAACTTGTTATTCCAAGGCATTAAAGAGATATAAGCTTTCAAACTATGAGAAAAAATGAAAAATATCCTTTTTCACTCTCCCCAAAAAAGGGCTGTGGAACAGATAGTAAGAATTTGCAAATACATGGAGCAAAAAGGTATTACATTGAACTTTAAAAGAAAACGAAAACTCTTGTTATTCCAAGGCATTAAAGAGATATAACGCTCTAAAAATCGAAATTTATGCAAAAAAAAAATGTCATAAGTTGAAGCAATTATGAACATAAAGTCTTTTTATGCAAGAACTGCAAGAGTAAAAATATGTATCATTAAATGTATAATTCAAAATATATTTTAAAATGTCTGTAATTTATTTGTGACGTAGAAACATCTCAAAAAGTTTTTTAGTGTCTCTGTTATCAGAGTTTTCTTTTAATTTGTAATGGATGTACAACTTTATATTATGAAGATAAATTCTAACGAATAATCAACTAGCAAAAATCCCTTTTAGTTGCAGCTATTTTGAACAGGATGTAGAAATTTCGGTTTTTTGTAAAAAAAACTTGTAATTTCATTCAAATGTAAATGTAAAATTAGAAACTTCTTAGCGACATGCAATTAAATTTTAAAACCAATTTTAATTGATGTGTGGACATTCGGATCACTGGTTTTAAGTACAACTTTTTCCGATGTGTCAACATTACAAATAAATTGCAAATATTTTACAATATATTTTGAATTATATATTTGATGATACATATTTTTAGAGTTCTTGCATGAAAAGACTTTATTTATGTTCATAATTGCTTAAGAGCCCTTTTTTTTAAGAATCAGGCAGTCAAAAAACTTGACATTTCTGATTTTGCTGAAAATTTCAGAATATGGTCTTTATTTAAAATCATTAAACACGTGTTTTTTATTTTTTCAAAAAAAATTTTTTTTCTTTCCGTTTTGGAAGGTCAAAGTTGGACTTTGCTCTTTTTTTCAATAAAAACATGCCAACTTAGATGAGCCAATACTTTTTGCTTTAGGAGTGAACCGTGGAATTGACAATTATTTTGTGTTCTACTATATCCCCACTAACTGTAAGTACATAAATATTTGTGGACGACTATTGGCACAAAGGTCAGAGGTCACTCAAAGTTGTACGAAAAATAGTTTTTTAATGCAACTTTGACCGACCAAATATTCTTGTGGAAACGGAGCACCACGGTAGTGCATATATCAGTAAATACCCACCAAAGAGTAGTATCCAAAAACATAAAGTTATGTGTGGTTGATATTTTGCTCATTGAAATATTTGACTCTGAAGTTGCAGAAATCGCAAAATCACGTGACTTTGAGGGTCATTATCTCCTTGCACCATGAGTGACCAGATACAAAACTAGTTGGAGTAGAAGCCTTTCTTGTCCCAGAAACACAATCCGTTAACAAACCTATGGCTACTCTTTCAGTTTTTGCATAATTCGGCTCTAAACTTTGAAAAATGAGTGTTTTTCGGCGTTAAGAAAAAAGGTCAATTACCTGTATTTAAAAAGGCATTGCTATTATTTGTAGCATTATTATATCCCAACTTACTAACTAGCTGAAATGGCATCTAAAGATGGTTATACAGTTGAAACTAAATTGAAAATGAATTGTCGAAAATACTCAGTATACGTCAAAAACCATATTTTTTTATTTGTCCAGGCGACGTTTTTTTTTTTTTTTTTGCTACAGCTCTTTATTCCGTTCGGTTCCAACATAGTAAGTAATTTATGTACTTCTTGTCGTTCTAGTTGCTGTAAAACTGGAAAGTAATGTATCTTAAGTCTGATATAAAGTATTTTCTCTTGTCATATCAAGTTTTTAATGTAAAAGAATATTTTGAAATGGATAATAGACCTAATCCAAAAAAAAACTTACTTGTTCAGCTGAGCCCTCTTGCTCGATGTCATGAATGTCATCAAAAATTTCCAGACCTGCACCGAGAGGCTTTAATGTACCAAGATTTTTAAGAAGTGACATTCTGCTAAAGAGGCTTCTGATTTGTGAAAAAGTTGAGTTTTTGATGACATTCACAACATCGACCAAGAGGGCACAGCTGAACAGAAGTTTTTTTTTTTCTTTTGGATTATGTTTATTGTCCATTTCAAAATATTGTTTTAGCATTATAAACTTGATAGGACCGGATATATTGCTTTATATCAGACTTAAGAGACATTTCTTTCCTGTTTTACAGCAACTAGAACGACAAGAAGTACATAAATTGCTTACGATGTTGGAACCGAACAGAATAAAGAGCTGTAACAAAAAAAAAAACGTCGCCTGGACAAATAAAAAAATATGGTTTTTGACGTATACTGAGTATTTTCGACATTTTCAATTTGGTTTCAACTGTATAACCATCTTTAGATGCCATTTCAGCTAGTTAGTAGTAAGTCGGGATATAATAATGCTACAAATATAATAGCAATACCTTTTTTAAAACAGGTAACTGGCCTTTTTTCTTAAAGCCGAAAAACACTCATGTTTCAAAGTTTAGAGCCGAATTATGCAAAAACTGAAAGAGTAGCCATAGGTTTGTTAACGGATTGTGTTTCTGGGACAAGAAAGGCTTCTACTCCAACTAGTTTTGTATCTGGTCACTCATGGTGCAAGGAGATAATGACCCTCAAAATCACGTGATTTTGCGATTTTTGCAACTTCAGAGTCAAATATTTCGATGAGCAAAATATCAACCACACATATCTTTATGTTTTTGGATACTACTCTTTGGTGGGTATTTACTGATATAAACACTACTGTAGTGCACAGTTTCCACAAGAAGATTTGGTCGGTTAAAGTTGCATTAAAAAACTATTTTTCGTACAACTTTGAGTGACCTCTGACCTTTGTGACAAGAGTCGTCCACAAATATTTATGCACTTACAGTTAGTGGGAATATAGTAGAACACAAAATCATTGTCAATTCCACGGTTCACTCCTAAACCAAAAAGTATTGGCTCATCTAAGTTGGCATGTTTTTATTGGAAAAAAGAGCTAAGTCCAACTTTGACCTCCCAAAACGGAAAGAATTTTTTTTTTAAATAAAAAAACACGTTTTTAATAATTTTAAATAAAGACCATATTCTGAAATTTTCAGCAAAATCAAAAATGTCAAGTTTTTTGACTGCCTGATTCTTAAAAAAAAACGGCTCTTAAACTTATGCCCAAAAAATCTTGCATGAATTTTCAATTTTTAGAGGGCCTTATCTCTTTGATGCCTGGGAATAACAAGACGATTTTTGTTTCGTTTTAAAGGGCAATGTAACACCTTCTTCCTCCATGCATTTGCAAATTTTTACTAAGTGTTCCACAGGCTATTTTTGGGGAGTGAAAAGGGCCATTTTTCATTTTTTTCTCAAGTTTAAGGTATTTTTTCATAAAAATCATCTTACTTAGAGGGTTTATATCTTCTTTAATGCCTTGGAATAACAAGGCAGTTTTTGTTTCATTTTAAAGGGCAATGTAACACCTTCTTACTCCATGCATTTGTAAATTTTTACTACCTGTTCCACAGGCCGTTTTTGGGGAGTGAAAAGGCCAGTTTTCATTTTTTCTCAAGTTTAAGCAATTTTTTCATAATGAAGGACTACTGGCATAATATTATTTTTTTTTCTGTGCTTCTAGTATCTATAACTGGGTGCAAGAGAAAAAAAAATTAGATCCCCACTGTCAGTCCTTCATATACTTTTTCATGCTTGAAATGACGAAAACAGCACTTTTTGAACCGCGAATTAACCCGGAAAAATTTATATTTAGGCTTAACTTAAACCGTTTTTTTACGCACAAATAAAAGTTCATTCTTTTAGAATTAAAATAAGCCGTGTTTGGTCTTTCTACCATTTTAAACAAATTTTCCAGAGCTCTTAGAAAAAAGATCAAAAATGCCGAATTTTACTCATCGGCGAAGCAAAAAAATGGCTATATCTCGAGAATAAAATTGTATCGAGAAAAAAATAAAACAGTTTGGAGGTACAGAATATTGGTGCATATTACCTACCAAATTTGATCAAAATCAAAAATGGTGCGGCACGGCCCTTTTGTTGATTTTATATGGAATGACCCTTGTATCTTATGGTACCCTTTTATTTTATATATTTTGCGACTGCCAAGAAAACGAGCTTTTATGGGGTAAAAAGCTCCTTTAACTAGCTTGCTTTTCCTTTAACTATTTTTTCCATCCGGAAATACTTTTTTAGTTTACTGAAGCTCATTTTGCTCTAAAAACACGAACCAATTTCTTTATGTATAATTTAGAAACATCTTTTAATCAATGTTCACGGCAAATGTCGTCCTAATAATGTTGTATCTGGAACTGTATTCATTGCTGCAAAGGCACATTTATATCGTTTGTATTTGTTTTAAAAACTATCACGCACACAGGCACACAAGAGTATAAAAAAGGAAAAAAAGGCTTTATTTTTCTTTTTACTGTCGTATTTCTATAAGTTAATAGTTAATACTGTCTTATATCCGTATTTTTCCAAAAATAGTTGAAGAGAATTCGTAATGAGTACGAAGTTTAATGTTTAAAAAAAAAAACACCCGACCACTGCTTAACAAAAGCGTTAAAACGTTAACTAAGAAATTGACTATTGTCTCTCGACCATTGAATAACTGTCTAAATATGAAGCATATCATACCCCTCTTGTATCACAATGCTGTAAACCAAAATTTTAAAATTTTATCGTAAATTTGTGCCTTAACTCGATGATTTGTAGAAACTCTACGATTACTTAAAAAGTAAACCCTTAAAAAGTATTCTACTTGTTCGTCTATGGTGAGTATATAAGAAAAACAAACGAAGTTTCAAGCAAATAATTTGATTTAAAGAAACGAAGTAATACATGAAGAAACATTTAAAAGTTCATATAATTTAAAGTTGTTCAATAAAGTTTCTTTCAAACTTTTTTTTAAGACACATACGTATTCAATTAAATAAGTAGTTCTTAATTAGCTTTGTACAAGAAAACTGCCAACTGGATGTACATTTAACAATTTTTCAGAAAAGAAATAACTCTTTTCTCAATTTTATAAAAACACACAACGAGGAAACGAAATGCATTTTAAATCCTTAATCTAATTTAGTCGACTTAAACATAAGTAGCCACAAATGATCACAAAGTTTTGTGTACATTTCTGTGTTAAATCGTTTGTTTTGATATGTTGCTCAGAAGATCTGCAAAGAAGAAGAAAAACTGCTGAAATAGCTAAAGTGCCTTTTTAGACGCAAACACATTTGTTCGAAAACTTTTTGATGTGTGAAAATTTTGAAGTATCATTTGCTTAAAAATATTCGAGACAGACTTTTAGTTCCTTTCCTCAACGGCTTTAACGTTTCAATTTATAATAATGGAATAAAAAGGTAATAAAGAACTGTCGGTTTAAAATCGCTTCCTCTGACAGCTTCAACGATAAATTTGACCTGAAAAGCTTTTGAGGTACGTAACGTGTATGTGTTGATATGAAAAAAACATCTCAATGCTTTTAGCCGTGCCCGCTTACATTGGAATGTTTAGAAGGCACTTAGGAGATGATAAGTTCGATAACGATGATATTTATGACGGAGCATTTGCAGATATTGCATCTTTTAAATAGGTCCACTGAGACACTTTTCAAAAGAAGCATCAGTCTTTCCTAATGATGTCATTAAAAGCATAGATTCCATTTTAAAATTTTGTGAATGGGATTGGGTGTTATTATAAAAGCCCCAAAAGGCAGTTTAGTTTTCTTAGCCTCTTTGTTTGCTAAGGTAGTCTCTTTAAAAGAGGATTACGCAGAAAAAAGTGTATGAAGAGGATTCTTTTAGCATTTGCTATGAATAGTCTTACCACAAAATAAGAGAACTTTTGAAAGGGCTTAGTAATTAGTTTCTGCGTTTGCAAACATAGTTTCTTGTTTTTACTCCGCAGTTAAAGATTTCTACATAGAATGTGGAACGTTATAATTAATTTTTTATCAAATAATGTCTAAATTGTGCAACTGATACTTCAGCTTAAACTTACTAAGCCCTCGGTGGAATTAATTTAGTCTTTAAAAAAGAATTACAGTATTTTCCTTTGAGACAAATTTTAGGGTAGCTAACATAGGTGCAAACTTTTACATTTCTAGAAAATATAGACTATCTAACTTTAGTAAAAAGACTATTTATTATGCATTTCTTTTAGTCAAAAATTAATAAAATTGCTGAAGCCAAAGAGCACATTTAATCAATAAAAATGCTAAAATAAATTACAGGGACCTTTTTGGGGTCTCAGTGATCGAGCGGTCTAAGGCGTGTAGCCGATAACTCTGAGACGGTGGGTTCGACTCCCACCTTTGCTCCGGATGTACTTTCCTTCCTTTGTGATGTAGCTCTTTCATACATTGTCTGTACAAGATACATGTAATAAAAATCATATGTAACGGAGGAAAAACAATAGATTGTAGTCCTCATCAAAAAACCTGGGCATATAGCCCCAAACGAAACGAAACGAAACGAACAGGGTCCTTTCAGGATGATGAAATAATGAAAGTACGGGTACTTATGTACTTCTAAAGTAATAGTAGCAAATACTGCTGTTGTTCTTCGTCTTTTGTATGCTGTTAATTGTTCTCCTCTATTATTACACTCTGTGGAAAAAAATAAAAACCTTAAAAATGCCTGTCTCTATTCCGGCTGATTCTTATGTAAAATGACCAACTGAATTCGAATATGACCACCATTTTTACCCTCGCAATTTTTGTTGAAAGTCTACCTATTTTTTCTCAATTGTCCTTAATTTCAGAGCTTTTATTTTCATTTGAGCAGAAAGGAGCAATATTTCAACCACTAACATTATTTTCTAAGTCAAGAGAGGTTCAAAGCTCAAAGTGATGAACACCGATAGCAAAAAAGGAAGACTACGTTGGTGTATACCCGCCAAAATATTTCAAAAATCATCAAAAATGATCTTTGTATTTTAGTTTTTTTTTCCAGTTTAAAACCACAGTATAAAACTCTCTCCTATGATTAATGTGTTCAAAAAGAAATAGAGACGTAAAAATTATTTTAAAATAAATTAAAAAGTAATCCTGTGAGGGTCACACGTTGCATACGAGTCGTATCGCAAATATTCAGAAAAAAAGACTATTCTGGTGGATTCTTATGTAAAATGACCACCCGAATCCAAAAGTGGCCACTCGCTCTATCAGGCACTATTTTCTGCTGGAAGTCCCTACCCCCTTTGATAAATTATACAAGATATTTGAAACGAAAATATGCTTAACAGTGAATAAGTAAATACTGCACGGAATATTAATAGGTCTCAACTGATATTTAAAATGCTACCAAAGAATTTTATCATTTTATATTAACAAAAAACATTTTTGACTTGCAACAAAATATTATAATACGAGTATCAAGCTTTAAAAATTACTTTTATTAGCACATGATGGTTTGATATTCAGATTTAATTGTTTATTGACTGGAAAAGTCCACATGAACTCTGTTGGTAAAACATTACCAGAGAGATAGCACTAAAAAGAGTAAATATTTCACCATTTTGCTTCACCCCACCATCCCCCACCTGCTCAGTATTTTTCATGAAGCAATGATTGGGTGCCGATAAATAGTTTCACTACCTAGCATACGGCTTTATAAATTATGCTGTCCCAGTAAACAGTCAAATGAACTTTAGCTGAAATTTTATTTTTCAAATCTTGAGTAGTATTATCAAAACTTTTCACTTCGCAATACCAAATATAGCGTGCTAACATTGCACTCAGATGGATATGGCCCTGTGCTTTTAAGTATTGTTGTCAAGACAGCATCTTTGAAAGCTGACACTTGGAGATTATGATTATAAAAAAATCACTCTAGATATCAAAACTGAATATTAGTTAACGTTTGAAAAAGAGAAATGTATCCTTTCTATATTGAGTAATTAGTATTCTTTTTATTTATTTATTTTTTTTGATTTAACAGTTTGATTTGAAATTTATTCACACTTTGGAAAAATGCCGACTTTTCAAAACTTCGAAGCTTCGTAGCGGCTTTTAAAAAGTATTTTCAAATCCGAAATTTTTAAAGAAGTCTCAGCAGGGTGAACATGTATCCAACATAAGATATTTTTCACTATTTGAACCCCTAAATGCAGATTCTTTTAAATATTAACAAGCTATAAACGTTAAAATTATTTAACAGAAATACTATTAAGTTAAATTTATTTGTTCTATTTTACCTCACTGAAACTTTAAACTTACACTGTAAAAAATGAATGTTGTTTTTACAGTATAATACGGCTAATTTTATAATAAACTGTAAAAATTGCTCATTTTACAGTAATAAACTGCGAGCTTGCTAATTTTACAGTTTATTAATGTGCATTTTACAGTTTTACAGGAACCTCGGCTGCCATTATTATACTGTAA
This sequence comes from Uloborus plumipes, assembly GCA_038373865.1. Lineage (NCBI taxonomy): Eukaryota > Metazoa > Arthropoda > Arachnida > Araneae > Uloboridae > Uloborus > Uloborus plumipes. Next base: position 34,723 of record JAXGGA010003358.1, on the reverse strand, counting down.
AAACAACAGTTCCTTTTTTGCAGTGTACATTTAAAAATAATCAATACATAACGCATGATACTCATCCCATACTTGGAATTAGTTTTCGCCAGTTAAAGCATTTCTTTATAACTCTTTGCCTTGGAGTAACTGTTGTTTACGCTTTCCAGATCCTTCTGAATTTGTTAATGTTTTTTGATGCTGCTGAATTAGAAACTAAGATCGTTAAATGTTTTAAAGAACCAACTCACTGGCTGAATTTTCAATTTTACCATTTTCTTTAGAATTGTAGTAGAGGAGAATAATGCTTTTGAAGATGGAAAGAAAAACCCTCTGTAATCAAGTCAGCTTTTTCTGCTCCCAATAGCTTGAAAAAAATCGACGAAATTTCTTAGCCCAATCGCCGTTTTGTTAAATTCACCTGCTGTATGTACCTTTTTCTCTGAAATGGTAAGCGATAGGGCTAACAAATTTTTATGCATGTTAGAATAACATGCTTTACATACTTTAGCGCGTTATTTTCCCTCTCTAAGTGAAAATAAAAATTAATATTTAATATTTCACTCAAAACCACTTTTGAAATAGCATTTTTGATGATTTTCGACTCCATTAAAAATATTTATCAATGTATCGTCAAATTCTTGTATTGAAATGTTAAACCTGCGTATTATAAGCGTCATTAAAAAATTAACTTTTTAAGTTTGATAGATATTGAGAAAAGGGAACATAAACGTGATAAATTCACGTTTCAAGAAAAATACATTTAAATATTTCATTCATGCAATAAACATGGTAAATGCTTTAAAAAAAAAAAGTCTAATGTTTCTATTTTTTTGATAAACAAGTGTGACATATGGTTGGAAAGATAAAAATTTAAACTTCTTAATAATATAAAAATTAAAAATCGAATTTTTGGTGAAAATTGCCTTACCTGGTCCCCTTAAGAAAAAAAGGTTTCTATTGTTAATTCTAAGAGTTATTTCTCGTCGAAGTAACTTCATAAGCAAGTATGGAGGCTATGGAACAACCACGTAAACGAAAAGGGAATATTCGTTTTCAAAACATTATCTATCCAAAAATATTACACGTGCAACGTTGGGTGTTACATGAAAACAACCAAATTCATCAAGATTTGGTATTGTGTTAACCAGGAGCTAATACAAGGACAGCATTTTTAAAATCGCAAAAAAATAAGAAACTTTATTTGTTGTGTCACAAAATGTATGATCAGTTCTTGCGGTGTTTTGGGGACATAGTAATAACCTTGTTTATACATCTCTACTACCAAAAGCGTTAAAAGGAATCAAGGATAGCATCCACGCCGAAATGATGATGGACAAAGACATTACCAGGACGATGCTGGACGTTAGCAGGACGTAACACGGGCAAAAAAATAGTTTTTCTTGTTTTGTCGAAATTTCAAAAATAAGCACTCGTATTAGCACCTGGTTTACACAATGCGAAATATTGATTAGTTTGTGATTATTTTAATATATATTCCTCATTGTTATAGTGCAATACTTTTTGATATGTAGCGCTTTGAAAACAAATGAATCATTTGTAGCTATCCAGTTCTCTCTATCTATTTACGTACATAAATACAGGGCTTTATTTGCATTATATATCTTACTGACGCTCAGCTCTTGCGTTTAGTTCTTTCTTTCAAGACGGTAGAATAAAACTTCAGACAACTATGAATAAACCACATGTAAAAAAAATCCTTACGATCTATTCATACTGTTAAATTTCAGTGCATTCGCAGTTTTACGGCCAAGAACAAATGGAATATGAATGTCAAGTTTAATGAAAAATAAGTAGAAGCAAAGTGCTTTTATTATATTATCAGTATCATTGGCTTCAGTTAGAAATATTGCTCTTTTTCTCTTAGTTAATTCTATTAAGGAGTTCCCTCTTTCTCTTCCTCGTCTGGGTAACTTAATATTTTAGGAATTAATATTGTTGCTGAGGTGACAACTATAATGGGGCTGTTTTCAAATTAAGAATTATTGTGTGTATGTGTGTGTTTGCGACGAGTTCTTAAGTTGCATTCAAAAAACGTTACAGCAATAGCACAGAATTTATACGCTGGAATTCAGTAATGATCGTCCAAGCTAACTGATGCAGTTAGTTGCGGATTTACCAAGTTAGTTGCGGATTTGTTGCAATGGCGAGATACCCAAGATCATAGGGGTATGGGAAAAAGATTAAAAAATGCACTGATAAATCCTTTTAATAGTTTATGAATGATCAAAGCGGCCCCAAAAATGAGCTGCGCCTGGTCCCCAAACTAGTAACTCCTCCACTGGATGCATCTAAACTAAACTTGAATCCAATACCTTGTTGATAAAGCTGAACTATTATTGTTCATTTTTGGGGCTCTGCGAAAAACATGCTGTTGTATAGGAAGAAATTCAGCTATAGGGTAGACAGACCAGTGAATGAACACTTCCAGTGAATAAATACCTCGTAATTTTCTTTAAAAAATAAGTTTTTAAACCTTTTTTTTTTCTTTTGGATGAATCAGCAGTAGGCACGTCAGTCTACCCATCTCTGAAAAGAAAATGGCTATAAAATGTTGCGTTTGTATTTTGTTTGGGGTGTTCATTCACTATGTCAAGGCACTTTTCTCTTTTCAACCCCCAAAAAAACCTAATTTAGAACCATAAAAAATAGCGCAATACTTTTGAAAATAATTAAATGTATCACCTAAAGTGTTTTTACAGGCATTTGACAAATGCTAAAATTTTTAGCAATGCTATTAATTTTCGAAAATTAAATTTCGCTCAAGTGCTCATTCACTGGTCGATTTGCCCAATTTAGTTAAAGGTAGGAAAGAACATACGGCTCTGTAACAGTGTTATCTTTTCTCCTCCACGCCCCACCTCTTAGCATAGAGCCTTAGGTTTGTAACAGTGTTATCTGTTCTCCATTGTTCTTTCACATTACATTTTTTTTTTTTTTTGCTAAATCTAAGATTGGACTTAATAAATCTTCCGGGAGGGAAGGGGCGGAGTACACTTAAGTCCACGAACGCCACTGAAAATGCCGCTCGGGTTCGTGAAGCAGAGTGAAGTGCTGCATATTTGTTAAGTTACAGTAATAAACTGTAAAATTACTAATTTTACAGTTTATTACAGTGCATTTTACAGTTTTAAACTGCAACCTCTGCTGCCAGTATTACACTGTTGTTTTTCCAGTATAATACAGCTAAATTTTACGGCAATGAACTGTAAAATTGCTAGTTGTACAGTTTATTACTGTGCATTTTACAGCTTTAAATTGGAACCTCGGTTGCCAGTATTATACCGTAAAAACATCAATTCATTTTTTGACCGTGGAATAGCCCAAATGCCAGAATATCTGTTCACCACTTTTCTTTCGTATTACAATTTTTCTTTTCCTTAAATCTAAGATAGGACTTACGAGGGGGGAGGAGGGCGCACCTAAGTCTACGCACGCCACAGAAAATGCCGCCTTCTTTGCTCGGGAGCGTGAAACAGAGTGAAATGCTGCACATCGCACGTGCATAATCCCCTGCAGATGCGTGCATGCAGCTGAAAGCTCGTATTATTTTAATTTGGATTGGGGAGATTAACAAAGCGTACCGTTTATAAGGGAATGTGCTGATAAATGGAGCATTCCCCCATAATTCATAATTAATTAAACTCGCTATAGGGCCAGATTCATCCTTCCAGTCGGCGCTTTTCTACGACACGAAGTTAATGAGGCAGAGATTAAGAATTTCTCGCTTCCTAAATATTTCATCCTTTATTCATAAATTGAGGGTAATTGATAGCGCTAAGGAGCTGCCGTAATCTGCGTTGTTTTAGTTTTCGGGCGCCTGGAGAGCTATGAGATCATTTCGGAATTAGAAATATTCCAGTTTTTAGTGAATATGTTGATATAAAGATTTTTTATTTTCATAATACTTTTTAGTTTGAAAATAACAAAATCTTTCTTGGCTCCTTCTTGGTGTATTTAGTGACAAAGTTCTTGCAAACCAACTTTAATCAAAAATTTGAGATAAAAATCTTCAAAGGGTTTGAAAGCCATTTTATCACACACACACACACGCCGTCAAAGAACTAAATAAATAAATATTAATAATAACAACAAATGACGAATGAAAGGTATACGAGAAAAATTGTAACATCATTATCTAACAGGGTCAAATCATCAGCAAAACTCTTTCTACAGTTCGGGGAAATTCTAATCTGACAGCTTCGTAATGCTGGGATTAGGAGTCAAATATCATCCACGATGTAAGGTTTGCCTCAACTATGAAAATAGAGGCACTTGCTCATTAACGCTCATTCTAAGATATAGTTATTATATTTATATCACCTATAATGGATTTTCCTTTTTTTATTATTATATTTTTCTATTTTTTATTATTTAAAGATCAGACTGCGTGTCACTGTACTGCGTGTCACTCACACGCAAAGAAAAATATGCCAGGAATGAGTCACGCCATGCATTTAATTTTTAACTAGAGTTTCAGCTTAAATAGAAAAAATATAGATTATATTAAAGAGAATTTCTAGAAGAACCTAATCAACATTTTTAACAGATAAAAAATGAAATAAAAATAGTGTATAGTGGCCAAAATCCGGGATGGCACCAGACTGTTATGTGTGTAAAATGAAACTGATTACTCCTTTTCAATTCATTAAGTCATTTTGTTCAGTTAAGTTCACTACAAACGTAATTGGCTTCTTAGTAATCTAGGTACATGTAACCCAGCCAGCAGTTTGGGATTCTTAATATGCAAAAAATTGACAGTGCCGCGATTAAGCGGTGTATTAAAGCTCTCTTGATTTTAACTTTGAATACCCTCGCAAATTGAAATTCCCAATGCAGTTGATCATTAAAAATACCCCAAGTGCATCCTTTCAGTGGGAAACTGGGCGTCAAAATTCTCGTTGTAATAATTATTCACCAAAAAAAAAACAACGCCAAAAGAAACAATGGCAGCCAATTTTAGGGGAATGCACCAAAATAACCCATTGTAAACAAAAGGTTTGAATGACAAAAGAGCAAACATTGTTGCAAAAATGTACTTTACAGTACAACAGACGACTAAAAAAATGATGATGACAATTATCAGACACTGATAATAATGACTATTAAACTTACTGGTAAACAATCTGAAGGCAAAAATTAACACTAAATGAAAATAGCTGAATTAAACCAAACAACGGTGAACAAACGACAATATTGCTTTCATTAATTTATAAATTATTGAATTATTAAACTGAATTTTTCTTAAAATTGTATATCGTTTAGCACTTAAGAAAAAGTGGCACTAGCAAAACATCGGCTGCTAAAGAAATTAATAATAATATGTATATCAAGCACAAATTTGTAAAATTATTTGTAATCAGTTTCCTAATTTTTTGCTCCATATACGCGTAGTTGCTATTGTTACTTTGTTGCACAAATGGCCAATGCACTGCCTACAAAAGCATTTTTATTACTTTTGTCGTTTACCTCAAAACTTTGCTTTTAAGTTTAGTTTCACGGTTGTTATGGAAACGCACCCCTGGCAGCAGCAGATGTCTATGCAGTACATTACTTTCACTACGCTGCAGCGTATGCTATTAATCTTTTAATTATTCTTCTCGCAGATTTTCAGAAGAGGACCAAGATATGTCTGATATTTATTCAGGAAAATGCTTGATCTCTTTGACCTATAAAATATTTCCATCCATAATTTACCAACCCGTTCTCAAACGCCTAGTGCATACAGAATTTCTGAGGCACGAGGCTTTTTTTCCCTTTCATTTTTTCTGCTGCTGTTTGGGATACGGTTTTTTGCATGAAAATGCCATAAATTGGTTTGCTTTTTTTCACTCTATTGTATTCAAAAGCAGTTTTTCATTTTATATGGATGAGAAAGCTCTCCTAAAATTCAAAGTAGAAAGTCTGCTGATGTTACGCCAAAAAACCCTGGATTTCTGAGGTATCTATTTTAAAGAAAATATGCTTAAAATGGCATTAAAAATAGCATAAGTTAAATTTAAAAATTACGTTTTTTAAATAAACAATTTTATTTGCGGTGTTCTTTTCCACGTTTAATTATTTAATTATTCTTAGTTACACGTAATATTTTTTTTCATGAAGAAGACCCATTTGTTTTTACTGTTTGCGTATCTTTTTGGTATTTCGTTTATAATCCGAAAGAAAACTTTATATTTTTTATGAGCTGTTACATCTTAAGGACAGTACCAGAAGCTACAAACGTCACGAAACTCAAAAAAAATTACAAAACCAAACTACCTTTCTTCTCAAAAAAGTCGCATATTTTTTAACATTACAGAAATGCAAAAAGTATTATTTTTGAAATGGATATATCCATTTTAAGCTGAAACTTAAAATTAGATGGACAAATATATCTATACTTACTATATGTCTCAAAATAACGCAATTTCGTAGAAAACAGTTTAGCTTATGATCGAATAATTTTTGGAAAAATTATTTCAGAAAAAGTGATCAGCTGTAATTTAGTGTAAGAGGCTACTTCCGGCTAAACTTTTTCAGTGATCTTCCTTATCAAACCAGAAATTGCGTTTTTTAATTCCATATTTATATCTTTAGGATTCTCATACAGATATTTTATTCTTCAATAGACATCTCCTTTATGCGGTTTTTCCACCGACAAAGCTGAAAAATTTGCCCCTTCCAATTTTCTGCACACTTCATTGGCTTAACATAATTTGATTCAGCCACTCGCATGCTCAAAGTCACTTACTGAATGGTGTGCCGTTAATTCAATCTTTAAAAAATACTTTTACTCAGAAGATCGCGACTTGTTTACTGTGCTGTCAAGTAAAATAGACACAGAAAATTCTCGCTCTTAGTATACAGCGTCTACAACAGACAAATTAGCTCTATGTTTTATGAGTTGAGCATAACTATCAGATTGTAAAGACAGCTTAGGACACAAGACAGAAGACAATATCTACTTTTAAATTAAAAGTTAGTGTTAAGTCTGCAATATTTTACTTGGGAACATATCTAGTTTTTCCGTGAAAGCAAGAAGAAATCTAGCGAAAAAAAAAAAAACTATTAAAGTAGGTGATGTTTAATGAAATAATTTTAAACTTCCAGAAACTGTCTTCAGATCATCCTTATAGTACAATGCAGTCCTATCAAAAGCTAATGTATGACTAGTTCACTTGCGTTTTATGTGAACTAGCACATTGATAAATCCAAGCATGCAGCGGCTAAAAGTGGTCACCCAAAAAATAAATAACATAAAATTCTAAGATAGGTTTCAAATACCTCCAGAGATGGTACGTAATTCGAGTCCGCCACTGTGCGATCAGGTGTTCATCTAGCGGAAGTATCTATGACGTCATAGTTAGTGGACTCTATGCAAGGAAGTGTCAGATTTCATTGAAAGGTAGTCACGACAGATGAAATTATTGCTGGAAAAGGGGATTAAAGAAAATCCACTTATTGACTCATATTCAGTTTCCTCGAACTCAATTGTCTAGGTGCAGAAAATTGAGATTTTTTTTTGTCGGTGACGCATTAAATGACGATGGTATCAATTTCGGATGAGATTATGAGCTATTAGGTGCCTTAGAGCTATTTTCTCAAGATCACACATGTGCTGTTTATTTGCTTTTAGTCACAGAGACAGTGCAAAGCCACTTCGACAAAAAATTCTAGAATTTATAGGAAACTAGCTTATTACCCGACTTTGCAAGGTATTACATTATGTTTCACTTATTTCATGTTAAAATGAAATAGGTAATCCTTAAATTTATAATTCATTGTTAATCGTAATCTTTGTTGGAAAATACTGGTAGTTAAATGTGTTAGATTCAATCAATTTGCATGCGTAAAGGCTTATCTCAACTACTCTATATATTTCAAAATTAAAAGAAAATGGGCGTTTTGAGACAAAAAAAAAAAATTGAATTTTGAGCTGTTAGGATTTTTTTTTAATTTTAAATCCCCACCTCTGTGAATTCTAGTGTATCAAGGAACCTTTGCGTCAAGTTTGATGAAAATCTGACGTAAACTAGATTTGTATATAGGGAACAAACATACATGCATCCAATATAGATCGGTCTTTCTCTGAAAAATACGAAAAATGTGTGACCCAGTTAAATGAACAAAACCTCCTTTAAAGAATGCGTACGAAAGGCAGTAAACTTTATTTAAAAATAAAGTTTTATTTACGATGGCTAAGAGAACTTTTATTTGCTAAAGGACTAAAATGTATGTAATTATAGAAAAAAAAAACAGCAATTTAAGGTCCTGAAAAGTTTTCTACAAGCCCTTTTTCACCTCAAGTTTGAGATCATTATAGTTCGAGAAAGATGAACAAATAAAATAGTATCACTTATAAAATGATAAAGCTTATAATGTATATTTTTAGGGAAATATTCTTTAATTATTTTTTTAAGAGAGAAAGAAAGAAAGAAAATGGAAAACACATAAAAATATACATTTTATATATATATATATATATATATATATATATAATATATATATATATATATATATATATATATATATATTATATATATATATATATATATAAACGCGTAGCTTTGGTAAAAATTAAACAGTTCGATTTATTTTAATCCGTTGCCAAAATTAAAGTGAATAAATAATAAATATATTTAGAAATAAATAAATTAATAATATGACTTCCAAAGAATAATATGCATCAGAAAAAAATCGTCGCGAGATCTTTATGCTTCAAAGTAAGTAATGCACTCGATTTCTTTTATTTCCTGTTGCCAAAAATTAAAAGTGAATAAATAAATAAATATATTTTAGAAAATAAATAAATTAATAATATGACTTCCAAAGAAATAATATGCATCAGAAAAAAAAATCGTCCGCGGAGATCTTTATGCTTCAAAGTAAGTAATGCACTCCGAATTTCTTTTATTTCCTGTTGCCAAAAATACAGCTATTTAATTAAACTTTAGCATGAAAATTTCAGCAAATTGTCACAACAATTATTGTTTTTCAACAGAAACTAGGAATGTTAAGCCGTAGTTGGAGTTGAACTGTTTTTGCGGTAAAAGATTCAGCGTCGTTAATCGAATGTTGAGTCCGAGTTAGAATTGAGGAGTCCTGCTCGATTGTAACCCCGTTTGAAGCAAACAAACAAGCAAACAAGTCTTTGTATTGTACTTAGTGCAACTATTGATATATACGCTAAAATAGAATTTCCCTATAGCATGAAAAATGAATTTAAAAAATGTAGACAATGTCAAAACAATGACTCGAATTCCTTTACAGTTATCTCTAAATGTCAAAGAAATGCTACCTATACGTTTTCTATAAACTTGTTAACTTTCACGACCGTAAAACGTGTTCTATTTCCCTTCTAAAATTCAAGCGCTTACAAGTTTAAATAATTCAGAAAGCACGTGCATGGATCCTGAAATCTTATTTACTTATTTCCTTTGTCCAAACGGTAAATGAAATTTCTTTTTAGAAGGCAGACTTCGGGAATTTCTCTTACAATTTTTATAAAGGATCTACAATTCTCTACTTTCGGAAAAAAAGATTTGTTTTAATGTATGTCCTAAAGCATTTGTTTTTAATTTTTAATGGTTTGCATTATATTTTAGCTAGAAACTTAAATACTAGCCTTATTTTAACTGATTATTTCTTATTTTCATGCTTGCTTTCATTTTATCTTTAGAAATAGTGGTTATTTATTTATTTATTTTATTTTATTTTATTATTGTTTTTTTTATTTTTTTTTATTTATTTTTTATTTATTTATTTATTTTTTTTTTAATGAAATTGATCACTATAACGGTCGACACTGTTTGCGCACTTTTCACTCTTCTAAAAAATGTCAAGGGATATCTTCAAGCCTTAAAAAATCCTAATCATATCTTAGCTTATATCATGGTTTCCGATAGAGCGCGAGACCGCGAAAATCTCTTTTAAAAGAAATCTCACACGAAAAAAATTGTCGATGCGGGATTTTGTCGCGATTTTCTCACGCTTGTTAAATTAAATCGTTGTAATCTCTTATGGAATTAACGTTTTTTTGCGAATTCTCTCTCAATTTTGAAAGTATCACTCTAGTTTTAATAGAGGGGGGGGGGGATTTTCTCACCAACATTTTTTCTATAATGGGAACACTGGTAGGAGCACACGGGAGCAACTTTGGATATTTTTTTAAACGGCCATCAAGAATATTTTATTGTTTTTTTTTTTTTTTCAACTCTCAAAACATTCCATGGCGCAAAGAAAAGTATTTAATGAGGTGCAAGCGTTTTATCTCTCAGAAATCAATAATATGTTTTGAAAAATAAACAAATGAATGAAAAAGTTCACATGTGCTTACTTTTCAACTTAAAAATTAACGATTAAAAAATTTATCTAAAAATAGTTTTTTACTCAACAGATCAAACCAGTAAGCTAGTATATTTGGAACTTTTTGCCCTAAAAGATTTAAATACTTATATATTTTAGTTACACTGCAGTTTAATTTCTTACAGGGATTGTGAAACTATCCTAGTGAAGTCCACTGTAAGTTTAAAACCAAAAATCGAAATCAAAATTAGCTAAAAACATAACCATTTGTTCATATAGAAAGAATATTGAAACACCATCTTACAGCAGATACAAAGACTCGGAAAAGAGCAGCTCGTGAATCCCTCGCCACGACGTTTCCTTCTTTATCAGCGTTTTTAATTGCTTCCTCTTTTATCTCGGGGCGGGAAGAGTTTTCACATTCTTACGTCGTCAAACGCGTGAGACTTTACGGTTGGTAAATATTTACTTCGTATATCAGCGTGGAGAGTGTAATACTGATATAATTAACGAAACTTTGACATTTACCAATGTTTAGTCACATGCGAATTAGTCGGCATTTTGTCGGAAAAGTTTATTGGTTTTAACGGCAGCACATCGTTGGCTTTTTGGAATTCAACTGCCTCGCTGGACTGTGTTTAATTGAAAACGTCGTACGTAATTCCGTACTTCAGAAAAGCAACATCTTTTATCAAAAATATCAGTTATGAAATATATTAAGTTTTATTAAAGGTTCTTAATTAGTCTCTATAAACTCTTGTGCCCTAGCCCTAGCGACATTCCCAATTACTTCAATGGATTTTTATTTCATGTTACACACTGAAAAAAATGAACCATTGCTGTACAGTATAATACTGGCAGTTAAGATTCCAATTTAAAACTGTAAAATGCACAGCAATAAACTGTAAAATTAGCAATTTAAGTTTCTTACTGTGAAATTAGCAATTTTACAGTTCAGCACTGTAAAAGTAGCAACTTTACAGTTTTTTACTGACAAATTAGCAATTTCTACAGTTTGCTACTATACAATTAGCTGTATTATAAAGTAAAAGCAACATTCATTTTTTACGGTGCCCTAAAAACGTACATATTAATATTAACCAATTTTAAGTGTACTCGTTGGTGACAATTCGATGAGACGTTGCATCGCATTGAACGTTCTTAGGACGAAGAGTTTACGATTTTGTTGACAGTTCTCTATTATTATTCAAGCACGGTCAAAATCCAACCTTAGTTGTAGCTGTTTTGAGGAACCGAGTTATTAAACTAGTGATCAATTACTAAGTTAAAAATATATTTGTCAATGTAGAGATGATTTACCAAAAGTTTCCATATTTTCAAAAAAAATCAATCCCCTCTAATTGATCTTCAATACCCTCACCGTACTCCATCCAACCCCCAAAATTCAGTTTATCCTAACTTATTTAAGATTTAAATTACAGAATACTGTTTCTAAAAAACTAACTTTTTTATTTTTGTACTTACTACAAATGATGTACTTGTTGCTGGTTTGACGGTACAGTCACGCAAGCAATACATACACTGAAAAAAAAAAACTTTTGTTTTTACAGTATAACACTGGAAGCAGATGTTCCAGTTTAAAACTGTAAAAGTTTATTCTGCAGGGTCATCCGAAGAAGGGGCAGCGGCAGTGCTTGGTGTTTGAAGTGTTATATCTATTACTGAATTTTATTTTTTTTTTTTAATTTATTTTTTTTAAAGATTATTCCCCTTCAAAACTAAATAATCAAAAGCATAGCGCATAGTAATTATCACACTGCAAAAAAATTGTTTTTACAGTGTAATACTGGCAGCAGAGGTTCAAGTTCAAAACTAAAAGCACAGTAATAAACTGAAAAATTAACTAGTTTTATAGTTAATCACTGAAAATTAGCAATTTACAGTTTATTACTCTAAAATTAGCAATATTGTCATAAAATTAAATGTATCATACTGTAAAAACGACAGTATAATACTGGAAGCAGAGGTTCCAGTTTAAAACTGTAAAATGCACAGTAATAAGCTGTTAAATTAATAATTTTACAGTTTAATACCATAAAATTAGCTGTATTATACCGTAAAAACAACAGTATAACACTGGCAACAGAGGTTCCAGTTAAAAACTGGGAAATGCGCAATAATAAAATGTAAAGTCAGCAATTTTACTGTTTATTACTATGCAATTAGCAATTTTACAGTTTATAACTGTAAAACTAGCAATTTTAGTTTGTTACTATAAAATTGACTGTATTATTCTGTAAAAACAACATTTTATTTTTTGCAGAATAGATACTAGTATTTTCTTTTTTTGAAGTTCATACTTTTTATTACGATACACATAATTACTGAATATTTTCGAACGTATTCATTTTAAAAGCTAGAGTTCATAATTCTAGAAATACATTGCAAACATGTTACATCCGTGTAAGTAGATTGATAAATGTCGTTACCAATCTGAAATTTTTTGGTCGGTACTCTCAAGCTACAAAGCGATTTCGAAAGTTTGTATTTAACAGTTTCATTTAAAAAGTATCTCAATCCATGCAACTAATAAACTACCGTTTAAAAACGGGCAACATCTACAACATTGTTGTAATGAATTACATTACCAACTCTCAATTTTTATTTTACAGGCATTGCTTAAAATTACATACCATACGATTTTAATTGTAATTCAGTAGAAAATACTTAAAAAAATTCGATTTATTATAAATTAGTTAAATTCAATTATCTTTATTTGTAAATAAATAGACAATTATGCTAATTTAAAAAAAGAAAAATAATAGATCATACACTAATGGTTCTTCAAGGGAAAATCAATCAATTTGGAATAATTTAGTGGGCAGAGCGTGAAATAATTTCTATCGTTCTTGAATTTAAAAAAAAAATGTATTGAGCTATGTTTTCTACTAAACACCTCAATTCTTAACTACTCATTAATTCACGTGATAGCAGTGCTAAAACTTGATTCATAAATTTTTCAAAAGAAAAAAAGAAAGAAAAGAAAAGACGAAATGAAGATGAATTTCACAGAACGTTTTTAATAAAGTCGTTCGCATTCTTAGTAATTTATTTCACAGCTGAATGAAATGCTTATAAATAAATTTTACTTAAAGACCCTATAAACATCAAATATCCCAAACGCTTTTCATTAATTTACGTGATAGCAAAACTAAAACCTAATTCATAAATTCTTTACAAAAAAGAAAGAAGGAAAGAGAAAAGAAAAGAAAAAAAAGAATTGCATAAAGAAAGTTCACGGAAAATTTTAAATAAAGTCGTTTGCTTTTTAGTAATTTATTTCACAGTTGAATGAAATATTTATGAATAAATTTTGCTTGAAAAGTCCCATAAAAATCAAATACCAGACGCTTTAAAATGCTGACTTTTGCTTTCCTAACTAAACAAATAGTACAGCGGATATCCATCAAAATTTTTATCACAAACAAAGATGTCACCAAGCGCTGTAAACTTGTGTTCCCACTCGTAGAAACGCAGCCAATAAAGATAGCTATCCCAGCCGGAGTGTCACAGCCCCAAGAAATGTGAAGACTAAGGCAAATATCGGCTGTAATGTGGGAAATAAAGACGGGGCTCACCTGAAGAGAGCAAAGCTGAGGAATTGATAAGAATGTTATTTAATAAGACGGAAATCTGCGCAATGGCGTACGATCCGTATCCGTATGGAGTTTTATATTTATGCAGCTGGTCATGTAGTAATGAACGTTTTTATTTCCCGGAATGAAAGAGAAATATAGTGTTAGAATGATAATCTTTCTACGGAGTTGGGGCGAAAATGCTAAGTATATTGTTCGAAAGTTTTGTAGCTTAGATTTGTAGATAATAAGACAGAAGAACCACAAATCAGTGGGCAAAAGAATGTCAAACGTTTTCAAAAAATGATCTGTTCAGAGTGTGTTGAAGTGAAAAAAATAAACTTTGCTGAGCAAAGAAAACCCAAGTAGCATCAACTCATCGGATTTTGCTCGGCCGATCAAGAAACTCCTCGTAAACTGATCCTGTAACGCACGATGACATCGTTCCGATCAGTATCCGAGCACGGTTTTCGATGAGCTACTTTTCATCGGAAAGCGATATCCTTCCGATCAACTTTCCCGATGAAAATAAAATGAGCTATATTCCATCGGAAAACGATATCCTTCCGATCAAGTTTCCCGATAAAATTCCTCGGCACGGGACTGTTCTGCTCTTAAATTGCTCCAAATCTCATCGTATTCTCATCGGATTTTGCTGCTCGGATTCTGCTCGGCCGATGAGACATATTGGATCATCGGCCGATGAGAATTTCATCGGGTTTCGATGAATGGCCGATCATCGGCCGATGAGATGATGCTGCTAGGGAAGGCCTTATACAAAATAGAACAAAATGAACATGCATGTTTGACAGGATTTTTTTAGTAATGACTTCTACATCATAAAAACTTTGTGAACTTTTTCTCATAGATTACATAAAATATAATTTGTAAAAAAGTATAATTCAATTTTTTTTTCAATTTGCGTACTAGAAATAGTGAAAGCTTATTCGTATTTTATGTTTCAAACAGGAAAGAATGAAAAAAAATAAGGAAATAGAGAGAAATGTCAAGAAAGACTTTATTGAGAGCTTTTTTCAACTTCTGGTTAATTTATGAGTGCTTAAACTCATAATTGCCCACAACATTATTTCATAAACTTTGTAAAAAGAGAAGAAAAAAGCATAATTATTTTAGCATTAAAAAATTTTAGATTATGCCGACAATTTTTGGTTTCTAGAAAATTATCTACATTGCATCATCTTATAAGTCAAATTTGTATTTTTCAAAAACATGGTAAGCAAGCATTATTAAATATTTTACAATAGATTTGAAATTGCTCGAGGAAAGGAATAATAATTAATGATATTTCCATTAGGATATATATTCCAGAAAAAAAAGAGTAAGAAGGCAAAAATGTAAATACACTGGCGGAAAAAAAAATCCCAACACCAAGAAAAAATTTCTGTAGAGGAATGAAATTTGGGTAATGCAATTGTCTAGTTAACATGTTTAATTGATTAAATGTACAAGATCACTGCCTAATTTAAGCTCGAGAAAATGCTGTGCAAATGTGAAATTATGTTAATTTAGTGGAGAGTGTAACCTCCAGAATTTTAAGGGCAAGCCTGCAAGCGTGCATGCATTATGTCATACAGGTGCCGAATGTCACTTTGTGGTATGAAGTTCCATGCTTGTTGCACTTGTTGTGTCAATACTAGGACCGTCATTGCTGACTGTGGATGATGCTCGAGGTACCGTCACATGATATCCCATACGTTATCAATTAGAGACATACCTGGTGATTTTTCACGTCATGGTAACATGTCAGCACTCTGTAGAGTACATTGCGTTACAGCAGCGATGTGAGGGCGAGCGTTATCCTGCTAGAAAACGCCCCCTTGAATGCTACTCATGAAGGGCTGTACTACTGGTTAAATTACCAGACTGACGACACATTTTCAGTCAGTGAGTTTTGGATAACCACAAGAATGCCCCTGCTGTCATAGGAAAGTGCTCCAGAGACCATAACTCCAGGTGTGGGTCTCGTGTGTCTAGACCGTAGACCGCTTGGATGCAGGTGGTCCCCTGGCCTACTTCTAACCAATATACAGCCATCACTGGCACTAAGGCAGAATCTGTTTTCATCAAAAATTACAACAGATCTCCACTCCGACCTCCAGTGAGCTCTATCGTGGCACCACTGCCGTCGGAAAATTCAATGGTTTGCAGTCAATGGAATACCGGCTGCAGGCTGCCTGGCTCGGAGCTGTCCTTGAAGTAAACAGTTTCTTACCGTTCCTTGGGTCACGACGGTACCAACTGCAGCTCGAATGTCAGTCGCAGATGCAGTACGATGCGCCACAGCCGTACGCAAGATTCGGCGATCTTCCTTCTCAGTCGTGCCACGTGGCAGCTCGAAACTCGATCTTCTTGAGGTAATACCATCCCTTGCTCATGGCTTCCAATAATCATGCATGGTGGAAACATTCCCACCCAAGTCTTTCTGCAATATCACGAAATGAAACTCCACCTTCTCGTAGCCAAATTGTACGACCTCGTTTAAACTCGGAGAGCTGTTGATAATGGCTTCTTCGTCTTCTTAAAGGCATTCCTAGCTAACATAAACGCAATTCGCCAAACTTCACGGAAAAATAATACACACGAGCTTCACAACACGCTTTTA
Organism: Uloborus plumipes; assembly: GCA_038373865.1. Classification (NCBI taxonomy): domain Eukaryota; kingdom Metazoa; phylum Arthropoda; class Arachnida; order Araneae; family Uloboridae; genus Uloborus; species Uloborus plumipes. The sequence continues at coordinate 18,220 of JAXGGA010003358.1, read as the reverse complement.
AAACATACCTTATTTGCATGTTCTGAGTGACGCCAGCTGCGCCACACTTATGCGCGGAACGCGAAATTTCAATCGATGTCATCTTTCAGTTGTATAAACACGCCTACCAAATTTTGTTTATCTAACACAAGTCTTTCTTGGTGTTGGAATTTTTTTTTCCGCCAGTGTATATTGTAAGTAGTTAAGAAAAGTCGAAGAACCACATCTAAGTATAAATTTAATGACAGGAATGAAAAACATCAAAGAAAAAGAATCAAGCAAGCTTCAATACACGGTTTCTAAATAGAATTAAGCAATGTAACGGAAAAAAAGTAGAAATAATTAAATTTTGTCTATGTAAATAATGATGGAGCTACATAGAAACTTGCACATTGTAAAAAATGAATGCTGTTTCTACAGTATAATACAGCTAATTTTATAGTAATAAACTAAAAATTTCTAATTTTACAGTAAAATCGCTGACTTTACAGTACTAAACTGTAAAATTGCTAATTTTACAGTTTATTACCGTGCATTTTACAGATTTAAAGTGGAACCTCTGCTGGAAGCATTGTACTGTTATTTTTACAGTATAATACAGTTAAATTTTACGGCAATAAACTGTAAAATTGTTTGCTTTACAAGCAACTGTAAGATTCCCAATTTTATAGTTTACATTTCTAGTTTTATAGTTTTTTTTTTATTACTGTGCATTTTAGTTTTAAATTTGAACCCTGGCGGCAAGAATTATAATGTACAAACAACAGTTCTTTTTTTGCAGTGCAGTCAAGTACTAGAATTTGATTGTGACAAGAATCATATGCTCGCTTTCATAAAATACAAAATTTAATTACTTTATTGTCTCCAATATTTAGAAACGGAAAAGAAATTCAGTCGCAAATTAAAATTTGATAGTGGTAAGAGCCATGTGCTCGCTTTAACAAGTCATAAAATTCATGCTTCCATAGTAAAAATTACTTACTGTAGAGAATAAAGAGACTCAATAAGTATTTTTGGAAACGCAACGCACTGTTAAATGACTACACTTCCGTAGAACATACGCTGTGATGAAAGTTACGTGTGAGATGTCGCTCGAAATTGCAAGAGTAATGAAACAAACAAGGTACAAAAGGGAAAACTGTAATGTGTTTTCACTTTTGGGATTTCTTTGTGTGTGCTTCACCTTGACTACGTTAACTATTAAACTTGTTTAACCCATTAATGCCTGACTTTCTTTTTCCAAAGATATTTTGTATACGGATTACAAACAGTGTTTAATGGACGGGGGAAAAATATTATGTAAAAAATAATTGTTTTATTAAGGAAAGAAAAATCGTCCCTTAAAAGTTACGATAGACCCCAGAAGGTACATACTTGTTTTACTAATTTTTTTTTCTGCCTACCATATAATATTTAAAAAGACATTTTACAAGTAGAAATAAAATCAGCAATTAACATAAACTGGGAAGCAGGGAATAACTTTGAAAACTTAGCTTTTTTTCTTGAGATTATGAACGATGTCATTTTTGATAAAGATCATGTTAAAACTGCTACGGAACACACTTTACAATGGTTATGTGCTGCAATCTGTTAAGAACGAATTGAAACAATACCAAGGTACTAATTGAACACTATTATTTGGTTGAAATGTTCATTTTGGAGAAATTCAGACCCTTTTTAGGACCGTCCCTAAAAAGGGACGCTAGGCATTAATGGATTTAGATACTTAATTGTTCTTGGCCTTAGGTGCTTATTCCACTGTATTAAGAAATTAAGTTTGATGAGCCCTTATAAGTACCCAAATATTTATAGTATTTGTAAGTGAAATAAAATGCTTGCTAATAAGTATAAAAACTAACTAAAGTGGGAAAATTCTAACTTTCGAGAAATAGATGTACACTGCAAAAAATGAACTGCTGTTTTTACAGTATAATACTGGCAGCCGAGGTTCCAATTTAAAACTGTAAAATGCACAGTAATAAACTGTAAAACTAGCAATTTTACAGTTTATTGCAGTAAAATTTACTGTATTATACTGGCTACAATAACAGTATAAGAAACAACAGTATAATATCGGTATCAGAGGTTCCAGTTTATTACTAAAATGCATAGTATTGAACTAAAATTAGCAATTTTAGTTTATTACTGTAAGATTAGCATTTTTTAGTTTATTGCTATAAAATTAGCCCCATTATATTCTAAAAACAACGTTCATTTTTTAGTGTAACTTCGAGTATAGTGATCATACAATGAAAAAATGTACCTCAATTTCAAAAACTAGGTTAACTTCAAATACAATGATTTTAGCGTACAATTCTGGAATGTTTTTGAATTGCAAACAAATAAGCATTTAACTTTTCGAATCTTTAAATATTTTCAATTTATTCCATTGTAACACTTACGTTTCAGCAAATTAATACATAACTAACGCAAATATAAATTTACGTTTTTAATGATTGAATTGAAACTCATTTGTAACCACATCACATGTTTACCCAGCAACACACGTTCATCGTTTTCATGAAATAATTGAGAAGTTTAATTAAAAATTTTCCCTCATAATAGAAACTTAAAACATATATTTTAAATAATTAACTATTTTTTGAACACATTCATTAAGATACCTAGATTCTAAAAATAATATGCATACATGAAAAAAAGTCTTAGGATTATATTTACACTAAATATGATTTTTTCCTATTAATATTAGTTGTGCTAGTACTTAGGTCTTACCCAACCTGATAGTGCGATTAAAAAGAATTACAAAGGGTAGAAATTAAAAAAATAAAGGGTTTAATTTTTTTCAGTATATACTCCGCGTTTTCAGAGAATATGGAACTCTAAAACTCTATCATTTGTGTGACCCAAAAAACTATGGTCTGAAATAAAGCTATAAATTTTAAAGATGCCTGCTTGTTTCAGAGTTGCAAAGTTTTTTACTGAGTTACATTAATCAAATTGCACCGTCTTTTATTCGTTGGAAAAATAACTTTGTAAGTTATTATTTCATCTATTAAAATTAAAGAAATCTTTTTTCCAGTTTGTTAGAATTTAAATATAATAAATGAACAATATTACAAGTGAAAATCAGAGTGGAGAAGCGCACAATATGAAGTGAATCTAAATATCGTGTTTTCTTCTTCTTCCTAAAATGAAAAATAGAGAAGAGAAAATGACAATGAAACCGAATTGTGCATGTGCGCAGGGTAATTTTCAAAGGATCAGGGGATAAACAGTGGGGTCAATGTCAAAAATGCACCGAATAGGCTCAAATAAGCTGTGCTGGTAATGAAATAAAAAGCCTAATCTGCTGAACTGCAAATAGTTTATTTATGAAGTATAAAAATTAATTATGTTTAAGGTTATCCTAAGCTGCAAAATATTAATTGTCGTTTTTACAGTATAATACTGGCAGCCGAGGTTCCAATTTAAAACTGTAAAACGCACAGTAATAAACTGTAAAACTAGCAATTTAACAGTTTAGTACTGTATTGACAGTTCATTACACTGTAAAATTAGCAACTTTTACAGTTTATTACTATAAATTTAACTGTATTATACTGTAAAAACAAAATTCATTTTTGCAGTGTATAATTGACTAAGTTTGTCTACTTACTTGTGTCATCAGGCGATCTGCTCCAGTTCCCTCTGAATCCTTGAATATAATGTCCTGGTTATAGTTTGGAATTAAATTCCGGAACTTCTCATCGTTTCTTGTGATGCGTCCGAGTGCTGGCCCGCTTGCGCCATAACTATTCTCTGGGACATTGGGCACGTGCTGCTTGAACACAAGTGGAGTAAGCTTGGTGCTGCTTCGTCTCCTCCCACCACCCCTCCCCGGCATGCATCCTTCTGTTCTGTTGCTGAAAATCAGCTTGAAAGCCACCAACACCGTGATAAAATGATAACAAAGTCGGAAAAGTATTCCTCGCATCTACAAGCTAGAAATTTCGGTTGTAGGTAGCAAGAATGTCTTCTAATAGTCTCATGCTTGAAAACAGAACAACTACACAGCTTGAAGAAGGTAATTTGGCAACTTCTAAGACATTAATAACGTTGTTTCTTAAAACAATCTTTTAAAATGATCTTCCTCTAAATTAGTAGAAAAAGGTTGATTACACAAACCTGTTCCTGTATCGTCGTTCTAAATAATGAGTGTAACTAGTATCAAAATCTTGTGTTTTAATGGTTTTTTCTTTTTGTATGAAGAAAAAAAAACTCAAACATTCAAAAACTAAAAATGTCTTTTCATGGTGTATGACTTTTGACGCAGGCCTCAGCATAAGTTATTAAAGGCCTAATTAATTACATATTATAAAATTATCATTACTTTGGGAGACGTCAATCATTTAGGATGTATCCAATTAGATCAGTTTGAAAAGAATGGTTCATGGAGTTTTTAAGACACTTTTTAATGGCAAAAAGAAATGAATATGCTTAAAATCTATTTTCTTCTCACATAACTCATTTGTTTGAGATGAGTCTAACATAGCTTGGTAAAGTTAAGAAGCAACTTGAGACTTCTTGTACACTTTGATTCATACCAAGCAAAAGCAACTTCAATGTAATTTTAGGCAGTGGCATGAATTTTTTAAAACATATGTTTGGTTTTAAATACTTATTCAATCATAGAGCAGTGAATACAATAAAATAATGTTATACAGTCCTAGACCCTAGTTCTTTCTAACGCAAGGTAATTTCCTCTCAGTGCATAACTTAGGTGTATTTGAAAATATATTCATTTCTTTTAAAAAATGTGGTAAAAAACATTAGGAGACAAATTCTGGTATGATATTAGATCCCTTAATAAGCAATTTAAACGACACACATATTTTCAACTCTTATGACAATATAGAGCAGAATTTATTTAAACACGAGATATATTTCATTATTTGAACCGTAAACATGGTTACTATTTTTTTCAAATAATTATTCAAAAATTCAAATCTAAATTGTTTCTAAATGGAAATGTTTCTAGAACTTTTGAAAGATTAATTGTGAAGGTACTCTTGAAGAATGATTATTCGGATGACTGGAAGTTTTTTCTGCAAAAAATGACAATATTTTTCTTAAATGTGATTAAACTGCACACATACCTGTTTGAAGTCTTTTCAAAACCGTTTTTTAAATCGCATGTTGTAAGTTCTCTGATATTCCATGCTAAAAATACACAATGCTTCAAGGGACACATTTTTCACAAAATAATAAAATATTCTTCATGTCCATTTAATCAACGAATCTTCTTATTCGCAAGTATTTGGCTGATATTTGGAAAATTGATAATTGATTCCACTAAACGTTTCTGTAAGTAAATGTTAAAAAATGATTCCTGCATTGAATTCATTTTTATAAGCAATACTTCGTGATTTTTTAAAGTCTTCCAAAATATATATATCGGCAATCACCTTTCATGTTGCGAATAAAAAAGAAGGATTTTTTTCCTTACAACTGCATTACAGCAATTTTAGAGACATTTGGTCGTACCTTAGTATTATCGTTCTGAACTAATCTGTCAATCAAATATCTTACGCGTCATACAAACCGCTTCAATTGGCTGCTCTTAAGGACCGCCTCCTTTTGTTAGCTCTCAGACAATTTCCTATTTATTCGTCTGATTTCAGATAAAATGTGAGAATGTATACGGCGTGATGGAATATTATTCATTGCTTTCTAGAATTTCTTTCTGTATTGTAATTTAGTTTTTCTTTCTTTCCAAAGAGTGCTCTGGTCCAGCTTGCAGTACACGTTTAAGTAGGAGAATTCTCTTTCGGATTGAAAAGAGCTGTTCAAACGGTTTCAAACTGTCATAGACAATATTTTGTAAAGTAGTCCTTCAGTTTCTGAAAATGACTCTAATATGCTTTTATTTGAATTCCTTTTAAAAGAGTATTTAGAGTACCGTAAAATGGGGTGTATAGGAACAGAGGGGTCAATCGGAACAAAACTTCCCGACCGTACAAAGAAATTCTTCATAAATATACTATTGGGTATTTTTCGCCATTAATTTTTTTTTAGAAAGGTAAGATCATAGGAAGTAGGAGAAAATTACTTTTGTTAATCAGGCAACACTACTGGCTTCTAAGGAGGGCTGCACGTGGAATTCTAGAAAACATCACATTTTCATAGATTGCAAAACTTCATATGCAAGAGCAAACCTTCTTATATTTTAAACCTAAGAGTGGTATGTTTCAATTATACATGTATCTGAACAACAGAATACCACATTAGAATTTACATTTTTTATAAATTGTGTCATAAAAATGAAGAATTCTGAAAAATGCCATAGGAAAAAAAATTCCGGGGTGAATGGGAACACTTGGTTCTGTTGTTCCAATTCAAACTTATTTGAAGGAAACTGTTTGATAAATCAAGATTCTAACCCCAATTCCTCTAATCAAGATAAGGACAAGGATTTATTACTGTTTATCCCTTCTCGTGAGCAACTAGATCTTAGAATGACGAAAAGTTGCAGACTTAAAAAGACTTTTGCTCCAGGAGACTTCTTTTTACTTAAAATACATGGGGGAAAGTCATACAGACTTTATGTATTAAAAGTCCAATGCCAGACAGTGATGAATAAGTGGGAAAATCTTGCAGGACAATCCCCAAAACCCAGAGATTTTAAGAAACTAAAGAAAAGGCAGAGTTCATCACAGAAGATGCTATGAAAAAACTTAAGCCAAGTCACAACTGCTAGTTTTAAGGGCAAGTACATATTTGTGGGCGACATGAGTGACTTCCATTCATGTTAAATCTTTGTATTTCAATCCAAAAGCATTTCTTAAAATTACTTTTCATTTTTCATAAGTTCAAAATTATTTTGAATTTTGACAAATTATAAACGTTTACTGGTATTGAAATTATACTGTAACGAGTCCGTAGCACCTTCAACTTTCTTTAAATGAACATTCCAATCTTGAGGAAGTAACTATAAATTTATTTACAAGTATGTACACTATTTACAAAAGGAGCAGGAAACAATTGCTAAACATCCAGCAATTAGGTAGCAAAACAGTACACTGTACTCTCAACAGTAATTCAGCACCACGTATCTAACGTGAACAGTAATTAAGCAATTACAAAAGCAAAACATCGCCCAAGCGAATAGCGAATAAAACGAGTCACCAGAATCAAATCTGAAAACAACTGACTGACTTGTGTTCAAGGCCAGCTATTTATACACGGAAAGAAATGTCCACAATATTCGAGAAAAACCTGGAATATTTTGTTTCATTCATAACTTGAACCATTCACAAATTCTAGCGATAAGAAAAAAACCACGCGAAAATGTCTTCACGCTTATTAAAGTTAGGGCAAGTGTAAAAACTGCAAAGTGTTTCAGGGCCGGTATATAGATGATAAAAGTGATATCTTCAGATACATTTGCAACATGTCGCCAGATAAAACCAAAACTAATGAAAATAAAGCAAGGCAGGAAAAACCACAACTATTTACAAGATTTGTAACATTGCCCCCTTCCTAAGGACTGCACGTCCCGGGCAGTACAATCCCCAGAAAAGAAGCAAGGGAAAATTTACAGATGCACACATTACGTGATAACCAATCATAAACATGATAAACAATAACAATGAGAACATGAAAGAAACACTAACATTGATAAAGTCATATTACAAACAATTAAAGGCAAAAGTTATTTACAAAATTTACAAGCAAGTTACCATGGTAGCTTTAGATTTATTTTACGAACTATGGCCATAGTATATGGGGCTAGCCGATCATAATGTACAACCCTAGGTTTTGAATGTGATGACTTCTGGATCCTCACTACGACGTCGTTCAGCCGGTGGAGAACTGTGTAAGGTCCATCCCAATGCGACTGCAATTTGGGTGACAGACCTTTACGTCGGATGGGATTCCATAGCCATACTTTGTCACCTTCTTGAAAGTCATGATTAGTGGACCTTGTGTCGTATCGGGTCTTCATCTTCTCCGTCGCGATGTTGATTCGCTCCCGTGCGAAGTGATGAACGTCCTCCAACCGGGCCTGGAGATCCTGGACGTATTCCTCAGGCGATGAAGGCGCATCTGGAGGGAGACCGAAGACGAGATCACAAGGTAGCCGAAGCTCTCGGTCGAAGAGCATCTGTGATGGGGAATATCCGGTGGTCTCGTGGACAGCACTGCGGTAGGCCAGCAGAAACAGAGGAAGTTTCTTGTCCCAATCCTGTTGATTTTTGGAGACCATAAGCGAGAGATTATTAAGGATTGTCCTGTTGAATCTCTCCACCATGCCGTCCGATTGTGGGTGTAGTGGTGTCGTTCGAGTTTTCTCAATTTTGAGGATTTTACATAGGCCCTTAAACACAGCAGAGATGAAGTTTCTCCCCTGATCGGAGTGGATCTGCAAAGGTGTCCCATATCTCGAGATCCAATGCTGGACTAGAGTCTCTGCTACAGTGGTAGCTTCTTGATCCGGAATGGAATATGCTTCGGGCTATTTGGTGAAATAGTCAATGGAAACGAGGATGTATTTGTTCCCATCAGTAGTTTTTGGTAGAGGACCAAGAATGTCGATCCCGATTCGTTCGAAAGGAGCTCCTACGTTGTAAAGATGTAGCTTCCCGCGGCTTCTTCTCTTCGGTCCTTTACGGGCAGCACAGGCGTCACAAGAATGACACCACTTCTCCACGTCATCCTTCGCCTTGCTCCAGAAGAAGCGCTCTCGAACCTTGTGGAGGGTTTTCAGGATACCAAAGTGTCCTCCAGTCGGACTACTGTGCAATTCCTTTAGAACGTCTGGAATTCTTGATCTGGGAAGGAGTAACTGCCATTTGAATGCTTTACCATCGTCAGATTCCCATTTCCGATACAGGACGCCATTTCGCAACTGGAGAGATTTCCATAGAGCCCAGTATCTTTTCGTTGCAGGACTGTAGATAGAAATGTCTTACCAGCTAGGTCGCCGACTGTCTTTTTCCATTAACTCTATGATAGGCTTTAGGTCTGGGTCTTCAAGCTGATCTTTTCTAACTTGGTCGTCACTCCATGGATCAGGATCTGAAGATGATGAAGTAGCAGTAACTTGACAGGCAGTAGGGATTGTCGTCCCGTACTGTTTCTCAATTCGGGAGCAATAATGGCAGTTCTCGGAACAAGGTCTTCTTGATAATGCGTCAGCATTACCGTGTGACAAACCTTTTCGGTGCTTAATCTCGATGTCATATTCCTGGAGCCGCTGTATCCACCTGGCTACCTGGCCCTCTGGATTCTTGAAATTCAAAAGCCAAGTTAAAGAGGCATGATCAGTCCGGAGCAGGAATTTACGGCCGTAGAGGTAATGATGGAAATGTTCTACAGCTTTAACTATGGCGAGCAATTCCTTTCTCGTGACACAATAATTTCGCTCCGACTTGGATAAGCATTTGCTCCAGTAAGCGATGACATGTTCGTTACCGTCTATTTCTTGAGATAAAACAGCTCCAACGCTCTCGTGGCTCGCATCAGTGTCAAGTATGAAGGATTTTTCAGGCTGAGGATAAGAGAGAATAGGCGTTGATGTTAAAGCCTCCTTCAGCTGTAGAAATGCATCCTCGCATTCTTTGGATCATTCAAATTTTTGTTTGCTCTCCGTCAGCTTATGCAAAGGTCGTGCAATGTTGGAAAAACCCTTCACAAACTTCCTGTAGTACGTGCAGAGCCCCAGGAAACTTCGCAGCTGATGGACATTTTCGGGGCGGCTCCAATTCTTGACTGCAGATACCTTATCTGGATCTGTTCGTACACCTCGGAAGAGATAATGTGACCAAGGTAGTTCACCTCACGGCGGAACAAATTACATTTGGACGGGCTTAACTTCAGGTTGGCTTCCTTAAGCTTTTGCAGCACCTTCCTAAGATTAGCCAAATGTTCCTCAAAACTGCGTCCTATGATGATGATGTCGTCCAAGTAGACAAGACAGGATTCATAAGAGAGTCCTCGTAACACTGATTCCATAAGACGCTCGAACGTGGCTGGTGCATTGCAGAGGCCGAACGGCATCACTTTAAACTGCCACAAGCCTTGTCCGGTTGTAAACGCCGTCTTCTCTCGGTCGTCGGGGTGTATCTCCACCTGCCAGTAGCCGCTCTTTAAATCCAGGGTCGAAAACCACTTGTGTCCGGAAAGGGTGTCCAGAGTGTCATCGATCCGTGGAAGAGGGTAACTGTCCTTCTTGGTGATGTCATTCAGGCGTCGGTAATCAACACAAAATCTGGTGGAGCCGTCTTTCTTTCGGACCAAGACGATAGGGGATGCCCAAGGACTGGATGAGGGTTCGATGACGTCATTCTCCTGCATCTCTTTTACGAGGATCTCAACCTCTTCCTTCTTGGCGAACGGTAGTCGTCTTGGATGCTGCTTGATAGGGGGATGATTTCCAGTGTCGATCCTATGCTGCGCTAAACTCGTGCGACCAACATCTTCGGGTGTAGATGAAAACACCTGCTTGAAGTCGTCCACCAATTTTTCCGCAGCGTATCTTTGATCCTTCGATAATGCTGCACTCCCAATTAATTTCGAAGTCAAGGATTCGGAAGACACAGTCTCGGAGGAATCAATTCTTCTGATGATGCAGTTTACGGGAGTACAAGTTGCCAACACTTCTCCTTTCTTGATATTCCTCGGTCTTTCACTTACATTGGCGACTCTCACAGGAACTACATTCCTTGAAAGGTCCACAAGCGTAGATGCCACTAGTACTCCTTTTGGGCTATTAGTCTGGTTAGGATATTCAATGAGGCCGAATTTAAAGCTGTTGTTTTCCTTGAGGGAGCCAGGTATTAGTACTTCTGATCTAGAGGGAATCGATAAATCTGTTTGGGCTATTATTTGATGAGCGGATTTTAAGTTATTTTCGGTGTTGAAAATTGCTATGTCTTCCCTCGTCGAGTGCAGCTCATTATTTTTAAAGTCGATAGAAAAATCAAATTTTCTCAAAAAGTCCAGTCCGAGAATGAAGGGATCTGTAATGTCAGCGACGAATGCCGTGTGATGGTAAGTGGCGCTCCCGAACATTATTTCTAAGTTCACTTTTCCTTCAATCTCGATTTTGTGACCTGTCACAGTTTGGAGAGTAACGCATGGCGGCGTCCACAAGATCTTGAGTCCAAATTGACGAGCCACATCAGTCCTAATGATGGTAACGTTGGCTCCTGTGTCCACAATCATTTCGCAGGGAAATCCATTCACATATGCGTAAATGAACAGTCCGTTGCAACCGCCAGTTCTTGGGGAAATCTGGAAAACTTTGGGAGCCGTCTTTCTTTCTGGGCGAGCTTTGCAGTTCTTTCGCACGTGGCCCTCACCGCCACATTTCCAGCACTTCAGTGGTTGTCCACTTTGGTCTTTGCGAGTCTTCTTCAGGATCCCCGAGATTTCTTTGATTTGTCGCTCAATTTCCGAGAGACGAGTTGAGTTCGAATCCTGGGCACTCACTTCCAAGCCCCTGATTGAATGGCGATCCTTGCGGGATATTTGCTGTGCAGCCTCGAACTTCATTGCGTAGACCACACCGGATTTAAGATCTTTGATGTCCGCCATCCGGAGAGCCGTCTGGACTTCTGGACTTCGCACTCCGTCTATGAAGTAGTTCAGGGCCAGGCTATCGCGAACATCCAAAGGACAGTTCGAGAAGGCGAGATGGGAAAGCCTCTCAACGTCTGCTGCAAACACTTTCAAAGTCTCTCCTTCCCTCTGGAGTCGGGATTTCAGCTGGAGTTGGCTGAATTCTTTTTGGCATACTTCGCCAAAGCGAAGCTCCAAGGCCGATGATAAGGCTTCGAAGTCACAGAGCTTGTCCTCTGGGAAGGTCTGTAGTATTTCAGCTGCATCCCCTCTCAGCGAGGCTGCAAGTTGACAGGCTTTCGTGGAAGAGTCCCAGGAGTTTGCTTCTGCAACGATGAGGAACTGCTTCTTGTAAATATTCCACGAGGTCTTCAAGTCAAATGTGGCCAGTTTAATGGATGGACGAGAAATTCCAGTTGTAGCTACACAGTCACTTGAATTGTTGGAGGATGCTGATAACTTCGATTCAAGTTCTTTAATTTTCTTGTCCACATGGTTTTCTACTGTGGTGATTCGATCTTCTAGGGCCTCCACTTTATTTTCCATGTTGGTAAATTTAGTTTCCACCAAACATTTCATTGACGTTAGATCGCTCTTTATTTCTTCTTGATTAGTAGCCAGATCATTTTTTAATTGTTCTTGATTCGCAGCCATGTCATTTTTTAATTGTTCTTGATTCGCAGTCATGTCACTTTTAACAGCGTTGATCGCATCAAGGAGTTTTTGCAGTTGTTCCTCCATTGCTCGAGTAATCACCATAAAATTCCGAAGTCAAAAAGTCCTTAGGAAGAAAAGTCCGAATTCACAGGTAATTCCAAGAAAGTCCTTGAAGATGCCCCACGTTGGGCGCCAAAATTGTAACGAGTCCGTAGCACCTTCAACTTTCTTTAAATGAACATTCCAATCTTGAGGAAGTAACTATAAATTTATTTACAAGTATGTACACTATTTACAATAAGAGCAGGAAACAATTGCTAAACATCCAGCAATTAGGCAGCAAACAGTACACTGTACTCTCAACAGTAATTCAGCACCACGTATCTAACGTGAACAGTAATTAAGCAATTACAAAAGCAAAACAACATTCGCCCAAGCGAATAGCGAATAAAACGAGTCACCAGAATCAAATCTGAAAACAACTGACTGACTTGTGTTCAAGGCCAGCTATTTATACACGGAAAGAAATGTCCACAATATTCGAGAAAAACCTGGAATATTTTGTTTCATTCATAACTTGAACAATCCATTCACAAATTCTAGTGATAAAAAGAAAAACCACGCGAAAATGTCTTCACGCTTATTAAAGTTAGGGCAAGTGTAAAAACTGCAAAGTGTTTCAGGGCCGGTATACAGATGATAAAAGTGATATCTTCAGATACATTTGCAACATGTCGCCAGATAAAACCAAAACTAATGAAAATAAAGCAAGGCAGGAAAAACCACAACTATTTACAAGATTTGTAACAATACTTTTATTTGACAGTAATTATCTGTTCTTATTCTCCCCCATCAATATTACTCATGCTTGTGAGACCTATTACAGGTTAAATTGAAAAAAATAAAAATTTTAGCATGTGTTCCGATTGACCCCTATCAGCGGGGTGATTCGGAACACCCATAATTTCTTATGTATTTTAATAATAACTGTTCAAAATGTTTTGTATTTGCTTGGAATATCAAAAGTAAAGCAAGACCGAAGTTTTTACATAGAAAATCAAATTAAAAAAAAAAATCTTTTAACTGCTTTTTTTTACAATCAAAGCTGAAAAGTGTTCCGATTCACCCCATTTTACGGTATTAAAATAGAAAGCACTTTTTTTCTTAAACGAACAGACTCTAAAATCCTTACAAAGATCAACCAATAAACTATCAAATATAAAAAAATAATCTTTTCATAACGCTTCTTTCTATTATTTCTCCAGTTTCAAAATATTGATGATAAATGTTAAAAAATTGTCATATTTGACTAATATTTCAGTTTTTGTCAGATATGATATTTTACATAGCTGGTTTATCTTTCAGCAATTTTTTGGCTTGTGCTCATTTTAGAGGTTTGTTTTATTACATGGTGTATCCGACTTATATTTATGGTAGAACTATTTAACAATGAATCATGTATCCAAAAAAATAAGCTAATAAATGTAGCTTTATTTTTTGAGTAAGGTGTCACTGATACAGCTATCAGTGTAAAATAGTAGTATTATATAAGAGTGTATGGAATTATGTGTGAATGATATATTTTAAACAGATTGGAAATTGAAAGATATTAAGGAAAAAATGTGTCGTGTGCATAGGAAAAAATATACTTTACTCAAAGTTATCCATTCCTGCACCACCAGTTATTCTCACCGTCTATCGGTGAGGCAGAAAATGGAAAATTTTATTCATCACCGTCCCCATCCCTCTAGCAAACATGCGTGCCCCTTACTAGCTAGACATGCTATTTATAATTTTATTTACACTAACTTGTGAATCTATATGCCAAGTCAATCCATTACATATCTTGATAGTTGATTTTACTGTCATATGTGGGGCAATTTGGACTAAATCTTTCTTATAATTTCATACGTATACAAATTAATGACTGAAAATTAAACGTTTGTTGAAGATGCTTGACTCACATGATTTGTTTAGAGTTTTCTCTTTCTGATTTGTTTTTTTTATTACTGTTATTTTTATTTAGCTCGCCATTCATGTGTGGGAGAGACTTTTGAACATCATCTTTGGTGTTCTAGCAATATATCCTTCGATATCCGTTGCTGCAAGTTTATTCAACGCATACTTTGCTTTCCTACTAATTATTTTTTCAAAGTTTCAGAAAGAAATAAATAGTGGGACAGTGCACGAAAAATAAGGCAACAACAGGGACGTCATTTAAAGTTTTTCCAGGGGGGGGGGGGTTGCAAAGGGTGAAAACACAATACAATTTCAACAGAAAACAACAAAAACCACGCCTACTTATATGTAAATGCATTGATTTCTTAAAGTCAGGGGGGCAATTGACCCCCCCCCTTACCCGCCCTAAATAACGGGCCTTGGCAACAGTATGTACCAGTGGAAACTAATGCGCGCCCATTACTATCAGATAATTGTTGGGCAAGTAAGCGAAAGGGCAAAATTAGTGGTCACCATCAATCACGAAGAGACTAAATGAAAATCAATGAGAAAATTAAAAAGTCGTTTGTAATTTGCCACCCAAACGACGCCTCAAAAATTAAGTAATGCACCGATAGTCTACAAAAATGAATTAAGTAATAGATAAAACTTTCTATCAAAGGCAAGGCGCATAATTTATTAACTAATTTATTAAAAATTATATCGCATTACTTTATTTATTCAAAGGTTAGTAACATCAACAAATTTTTAAAGAAATATCATTCAGCCCTTTGAGTAAATAAAAGTGGCCACTATTTGACAAAAGAGGTTGCTAAAGAAATGTTTATTAGTGGCTGCTGGAGACTAAAGAATTTTTCCACTTTTGCCCTTGATGGACAATGTAGTGTTGTAACAGCCCTGCGCAACTTAATTGGTCCTTTCTTGCTGAGAAGCGAATTGGGCGCAGTCTGTGGAAATACTAAAACATCAAGGAGTATAGCCATTCAGAAAAAAAAAATTGATCCACAGTTTCGATACTTTTAAGCACCTCGCTCCATTTTCTTAGATTTGACATATAAGGAAAGAAAAACTCTTAAAATGTTGTATAGTTATCCAAAATTAAGAAAATTAAAACATGGAATCCATTTTATCAACCTAGCTTAAAGTTAGCCTAATACTCATGGTATATTTGAGCCACGTAAAAATTGTGTTGAAAAGTAAATAATTAAAATGAAAGTATTAAAGATGTGTAACTTTAAATCAGAAATATATAATTCATATCAAGTAGAAAACTTTCCCTTTTTGCTCCGTAGCATCACAAGCGTTAAATAAATTAGTATAGTGCATAAAATATTATGAGTAGAAAGAATGAAAGACGAAAACCGTCAAAATCAAGAGGAAAAACATTTTATTATTTATGTAGAAGTTAAAATCACAGGGTGAAAAAATTTCAATTCTTAAACTGAAAAATGCATTTCTTTTTGCATAACTAAGTTGTTAAAGTTGATAAAGAAGGAGAAAAACATACAAAATATTCAAAGAGTTGCTTCCAAGTGCTACACTGTATTTATTACTCTCCAGAAAATGGCATTCTTATGACTATGGTAGAATTTTTTACATGAGTTAAAGTTTGTGAATCTGATTTTTTTTTCTCTCAGTTAGTCCGTTATAAAATGAAATACGAAAAGAACTTTATGGGGGCAAATGTACAAACTACAAAATTGCTACTCTACAACATCGGCATCTGAGAACTAACTGCTGTTGCAGTGAAGGCATGAAAAATTCATCTTTAAGTACACACTTGTAAGCGCGTTCTAATTTTAAAAAAATGGGTTTAAATTTATGCTTCTGGAAATGTTTTATCTGAGTTAGCCAGTTATAAAACAAGATACACAAAGAAATTTATAGGACACAAATGTACAATATACAAAATGGCTACTCTACAACACCGAAATCTAACATCTGAGACACAGACATCTGAGAACTAACTACTGTTGCAGTGCAAGCATGAAAATTTATGTTTAATTACACATTTGTAAGAGCGTTCCAATTAATTGCTTTATGGTTTTTAGCACAGAGCAAAATTTCTCCCTTGGTTCCCGATGCACTGCACCTATCGGAGTTCTTCGAGACAGAGAAATTAACGATTGGTAGATTTATAAATTTAAATTTTAAAATTAACCAATCAAAAAATTAATTCGAATAGTGTTTAGATTTATCACCATTTCAACGGCATCATCTAATTGCCGCAAAGTGGCGCTCTGTGTGGAACAAATGTCTTCCGCAGTGAGGCAAATGTAGTAAGCATTTAGTATTTAGAAGGCGTTGGTTTAACCTTGCGTTTCTGAAAATATTTTGTCAAACTTAGTTACGACACGAGAGAAAAAAATAAAAACTGGATGGAAAACAAATATCTACGACACCGAAAACTGATGACAAAGTACAGTCGAGCCCGCTTATTAGAATATCGCTTAAAGGAATATCTCGCTTAATGTAATACATTTCAATGTACCAAACCATTGAATTGCACTATTTTCATCCCGGGTAGTGAAATATCCCGCTTATTAGAATATTTTTAAGTGGCAAAATGGCTATTCCATTAAGCAGATTCGACTGTACTTTTAGTGTATTCATGAAAAATTGATGTTTAATTACGCATTTGTAAGCGCGTTCTTTTTTTAAAAAACCTCACAAATGACAAATACATTAAGTATCATCCTAAATGATCTTAAGCAAAAATCATGAATTGGTTCTTACAAGATTCTTTTACAATACATAGGAGAAAAAAAATCATTGTGTTCAACCATAATCTAGAAAAAAATTAGCAGTAATCTTTTTCACATATGCCTTTCCAATACGGTTGTTCTGAAACATTTAAATAAAGCTCCTTCGCTTAAAAAATCAGAAAGCATTTATTTACAGTGATTTTTCAACACCTTACAATATAAACCAAACATAAACGTATTATCTGCTTGTACACAGACCTGAAAATTTTTTTTCAAATTTTTATCCTCTCCACTTTTTTGACGATAAAACTTCGCTTCATAAATCAAAAGTTTGATTCTCTTTTCTGAACAAATATAGTTGTAAGATAAACCATTCTTTCGAAAAATTAAATTTAATATATGTTTGCATTTGAAATGGAGTGTACTGCGATGATTTTTAAGTAGATTAAGCCTCTAAAGATCATTAAAAATGTGAGGGAGCATTCTGAAAGATTTATCACAAGGAAGAACTGTTTATTTGTTTTTTCTTCTCTGAAGCAATTTAGATTTTTGTTTACTTATTATTAATTTTAGACATTCTCTAGGATTAGAATCTTGCGTAAGGAAGGAAATAACTTTGAGGATCTTATAGCACGATTAAAATAATTATAGGTATTCAGGGTAATTTTAAGCCATGCCGGTTACCTTTGTGGCACGATTTTCTTTAGTATATTTGGCTTCGTAGTTTTTAAAAAAAAAGACCCAGTGCAGCACTTCAACAGTTACAACAGCAGTTATTTGTAAAAATTTCATTTGGAAACCTGAGAAGTGGCGTTGATTTAGGAAAAAATAGCATATTTGACTTTAAGAAAATATTTTTTCATGGTAATTTTTAGTAATAAAAATTTCTTGGTGCTGCACCCAAAGTGTGAAGGCACACGATCCCCCCCCCCTTCCCGCGTGCCGCAGAGGTTATAGGATGCTATTTGCCCCCTGTATCTCAATAATCAACAAGTTTGAAAAAATAAAGAAACTAGATAATGATGAAATAAAACTTTATTTACTCCATATTTAATATAATGTTCGTATATCCACAATATATACATTAGAAAATATAGCTCACCGCGTACAATAAGGACAGACATCTTCTTATGTGCGGTTGGCTGCATTTCTGTGAAATTACAGTTGAAATATAGGCTGCAAGCTAAGTTAACAGGAAAGAGACGGATTGAAATAGTTTCATAGAAATCTAAGAAACTTCTACTCGACTGAAATAAATATTAAGCTAGCAGCACATAAAACTCTCAGGCCTATTAGACTTCACAGGAGAAAAACATAAAATGAGCATAAATAAGTACATGTCACAACTTTTTAAGGGG